>CABHPH010142562.1:903-23798 GCA_902168325.1 Peromyscus nudipes
GTGTGTCAGGGGGCAGGGGTGTGTGTGACAGGGTGTGAGTGGCAGGGGACAGGGGTGTGTGTGTCAGGGGGCAGGGGTGTGTGTGGCAGAGGACAGGGGTGTGTGTGGCAGAGGACAGGGGTGTGTGTGGCAGGGAACAGGTGTGTATGTGGCAGGGGACAGGGGTGTGTGTGACAGGGTGTGAGTGGCAGGGGACAGGGGTGTGTGTGACAGGGGGTGTGTGTGTCAGTGGGACGGGGTGTGAGTGACAGGGGACAGGGGTGTGTGTGGCAAGACTGAGTCAACTGTGAGCAGATGGAGTCCTGCTAGAACCCAGTCCTGGCCAGCTATGCAGCCCAGAACTGTTGGGGTTCCTGGGAATTTGCGAAGGCAGGCCAGACTGACAACCAGGCCAGGCCTGACTGAAACAGTTCTCCTGGTCCACACACTTCAGGTGTCCCTAAGGATCCCTACCACTTAGATGACTTTAACACACTTCAACCCAAATGTTTCCCTGCAACACATGTCTAAAGAATCTCGTTATTTTGTCATTTCCCACATGGATTTGGGATACATTTATTATGTTTCTATTTTTCTGTTTATTTATTGTAGTAGATTTTTGTTTTTGTTTTTTTAATTTATTTATTTAACATCCTGACCGCAGTTTCCCCTCCCCCTTCTCCCCCTCTTCCCCATTCCCCAATCCACTTCTCTGTTTCTGTTCAGGAAAGGACAGGTCTCCCATGAGTATCAACAAAACATGGCATATTAAGTCATGGTAAGACTAAGCACCTCCCCACGTATTAAGGCTGGGCAAGGTGACCCAGTATGAGGAGTAGGGTCCCAAAAGCCAGGAAAAGAGTCAGAGACAGCCCATGTTCACACTGTTAAGAGTCTCACAAGAAGACCAAGCTACACAACTGTCGCATATATGTAGTGAGCCTAGGTCAGTCCCATGCAGGCTCCCTGACTGTTGGTTCAGTCTCTGTGAGCCCCTAGGAGCCAGGTTAGTTGATTCTGTGAGTTTTCTGGTGGTGTCCTTGACCCCTCTGGCTCCTACAATCCTTTCTCCCTCTCTTCTGCAGGATTCCCTGAAGTTCGCCTAATGCTTGGCTGTGGGTCTGCATCTGTTTCCTTCAGTTGCTGGATGAACCCTCTCTCATGACAATTGGGCTAGGCACCAATCTCGTCATAGGAGATGGCCAGTTCAGGCTATGTACCCACCATTGCTAGGAGTTTTATCTGGAGTCATCCTTGTAGATTCCTGGGAGATTCCCCTATGCCAGGTTTTCACCTGACCCTGAAATGCCTCCCACCCCCCTTCCAGTGGTCTCTTTCAGTGCTCTCCTCCTCCCCTCCCCCAACCTGATCACTCATGTTCCCTTCCCCACCTACCCTCAGTCTACTCATGAAATCTCTTCTATTTCCCTTTCCCAGGGAGATCTGGGCATTCCCCCCATGAGCCCCCTTGTTACTTAATCTCTCTGGGTCTGTGGATTATAACATAGTTATCCTTTATTTTATAGCTAATATCCAATTATGAGTGAATACATACCATGTTTGTCTTTCTTGTTCTGGGTTACCTCACTCAGGATGATTTTTTCTAGTTCCATCCATTTGCCTTCAAATTTCCTGTTGTCCTTGTTTTTAACAGCTGAGTAATGCTGCATTGTATAAATGTGCCACATTTTCTTTATTCCTCTGGTGAGGAACATCTATGTTATTTCCAGGTTCTGGGTATTACAAATAAAGCTGCTATGAACATAGTTGAGAAGGTGTCCTTGTGGTATGATTGAACATCCTTTGGGTGTATGCCCAAGAGTGGTATAGCTGGATCTTGTGGTAGATTGATTCCCAGTTTTCTGAGAAACTGCCACACTGACTTCCAAAGTGGCTGTACAAGTTTGCGCTCCCACCAGCAATGGGGGAGTGTTCCCCTTGCTCCACATCCTTTCCAGCATGTGCTGTTGCTTGTGTTTTTTATCTTACAGGTGTAAGATGGAATCTCAGGGTCATTTTGATTTGTATCTCCCTGGTGAAAGATGTTGAACATCTCCTTAAGTGTTGTTCAGCCATTTGAGGTTCTTCTGTTGAGAATTCTCTATTTAGATCTGTACCCCATTTTTCAACTGGATTATTTGGTTTGTTGATATCTAGTTTCTTTATATAGTTCTTTATATAGTTTTAAAACCAGCTCTCTGTCAGAAGTAGGATGGTGAATATCTTTTCCCATTCTGTAAGCTGCCATTTTGTCCTATTGATAATGTCCTTTGCCTTACAGAAGCTTTTCAGTTTCATGTGGTCCCATTTATTAACTGTCGATCTCAGTGCCTGTGCTATTGGTGTTCTGTTCAGGAAGTTGTCTCCTGTGCTAATGCATTCGAAATTATTTCCCCCTTTCTCTTCCATCAGGTTCAGTGTATCTGGATTTATGTTGAGGTCTTTGATCCTTTTGGACTTGAGTTTTGTGCAGGGTGATTAGATATGGATCTATTTGCAATCTTCTACATGCTGACATCCAGTTAGACCAGCACCATTTGTTTAAGATGCTTTCTTTTTTCCATTGTATAATTTTGGTTTCCTTGTCGAAAATCAGGTGTCTTATAGATGTGTGGATTTACATCTGGGTCTTCGATTTGATTCCACTAGTCCACCTGTCTGTTTTTATGTCAATACCATGTGGTTTTTATTACTATAGCTTTGTAGTAGACCTTGAAATCAGGGATAGTGGTATCCGGAAGCTATTTTACTGTACAGGATTGTTTCAGCTATCTTAGGTTTTTGTTTTTCTATATGAAATTGAGTAATGTTCTTTCAAGGTCTGTAAAGAATTGTATTGGGATTTTGATGGGGAGTGCATTGAATCTGTAGATTGCTTTTGGTAATATGGCCATTTTTGCTATGTTAATCCTACTGATCCAAGAGCATGGGAGATCTTTCCATCTTCTGATATCTTCTTCAATTTCTTTCTTCAAAGAAGTTCTTGTCATATGGGTCTTTCACGTTCTTGGCTAGAGTTACACCAAAATATTTTATATTATTTGAGGCTATTGTAAAGAATGTTAATTCTGTGATTTCTTTCTCAGCCCATTTATCATTTATATATAAGAGGGCAACTAATTTTTTAGTTGATTTTGTATCCAGTCACTTAACTAAAGGTGTTTATCAGCTGCAGGAGTTCCCTGGTAGAGTTTTTGGGGTCACTTATATATACTATCATATGTATGGAATATTAATTTAAGATGTGTTATATTCTGTGTGTTTATGCTGTGGAATATTTGCTTAATGATGCAAAGATGTGTTTCATTATTTTGTGTTGCATTTATTTAACTCTGTGAAGCTGTGTTACTTTGCCTGTTAAAAACACCTGATTGGTCCAATAAAGAGCTGAACAGCCAATAGCAATGCAGGAGAAAGGATTGGCAGGGCTGGCAGGCAGACAGAATAAATAGGAAAAATCTTGAAAGAGGAGATTGGGGAGCAAGAAAAGAAGGAGAGGGGGACATCAAGGGCCAGCCACCCAGCTGCTCATCAAGACACAGAGTGAGAAGTAAAGAAAGGCATACAGAAATAGAAAAAGGTAATGCCCAGAGGCAAAAGGTAGACAAGACAATTTAAGCTAAGAAAAGCTGGGTACTGAATAAGGGGCGTTAACAGATTAGAAGCAAGATTGTAAAACATCAGTAGTGAACTTCTGCCCTCTGGGGTCCTCCCATTGTGCTGTAAGCCTGTATTTAAGACCTCCTCCCCTCTTCAATAAATGACATTCAGCATTTAAAATTAAATATATATATATAATTGAATGAATACTGCGAATGTAATCTATGAATACCACAAATGTGATTAATATCATGAGTGTAATTAATGAATATCATGAGTGTAATTTAAAAAAGAAAGAAAGAAAGAAAGAAAGAAAGGAAGAAAGAAAGAAAGAAAGAAAGAAAGAAAGAAAGAAAGAAAGAAAGAAAAGAAAAGCTGGGTAGAAACAAGTCAAGCTAAGGCTGGGCCTTCATTAGAAAGAATAAGCCTCTGTGTAATTTATTTGAGAGCTAGGTGGCAGACTCCCAAAGACCAAAAGAGTAAAATATCCAAAAGAGTAAAACAATCAACTACAATCATATCATCTGCAATTAATGATGCTTTGACTTCTTCTTTCGATTTGTATCCCCTTGATCTCCTTTAGTTGTCTTATTGCTCTAGCTAGAACTTCAAGTAGAATATTGAATAAATAGTATGGGGAGAGTGGACAACCTTGTCTTGTTCCTGATTTTTGTGGAATTGCTGTGAGTTTCTCTCCATTTAATTTGATGTTGGCTGTTGGCTTGCTGCATATTGCTTTTATTATGTTTAGGTATGTCTCTTGTATCCCTGAACTCTCTAAGACTTTTATCATGAAAGGTGTTGTCAAAGGCTTTTTGAGCATCTAAAGAGATGATCATGTGTTTTTTTCTTTCAGTTTGTTTAGATGGTAGATTACACTGACAAATATTGAATCATCCCTGCATCTCTGGGATGAAGCCCACTTGGTCATGGTGGATGATCTTTTTGATGTATTCTTGGATTTGGTTTGCGAGTATTTTATTGAGTATTTTTGCATTAATATTCATGAGTGAAATTGGTCTGTAATTCTCTTTGTTGAGTCTGTGTGGTTTGGGTAGCAGAGTGACTGTGGCCTCAGAATTTATCAATCTCCCTTCTGTTTCTATTTTGTGCAATGATTTGAAGAGTATTCGTATTAGCTCTTCTTTGAAAGTCTGGTAGAATTCTGCATTAAAACCATCTGTCCCTGAGCTTTTAGGGGGAGACTTTTATTGACTGCTTCTATTTCCTGAGAGGCTATTGGTCTATTTAAATTGTTTATCTGATCTTGATTTAATATCTATCACTATAGATATTACATACTATATATATATATGTATATAATATATATATAGTATGTAATATCTATCAAGAAATTTGTCCATTTCTATTAGATTTTCCAGTTTTATAAAGTACAGGTTTTTGAAGTATGATGTAGTGATTGTCTGGATTTCCTCAGTGTCTGTTGTTATGTCCCCCTTTTCATTTCTGATTTTGTTCATTTGGATTCTCTCTCTCTCTCTCTCTCTCTCTCTCTCTCTCTCTCTCTCTCTGCCTTTTAGTTAGTTTGGATAAGGGTTGATGCATTTTGTTGATTTTCTCGAAGAACCAACTCTTTGTTCATTGCTTCTTTGTACTGTTCTCTTTGTTCCTATTTTATTTCAGCCCTGAGTTTGTCTATTTTGTGCCGTCTTGGGTGTGTCTGCTTCCTTCTGTTCTAGAGCTTTCGGGTGTGCTGTTAACACACTAGTGTGAGATTTCTCCAAATTCCTGATACAGGCACTTAGTGCTGTGAACTTTCCTCTTAGCACTGCTTTCATTGTGTCCCCTAAGTTTGGGTATATTGTGCATTCATTTTCATTCAATTCTAGGAGGTCTTTATTTTCTTTCTTATTTCTTCCTTGACCCCGTGGTAGGTAACTCAGCAGAGAATTGTTCAGTTTCCATGAGTTTGTAAGCTTTCTGTTCTTGCTATTGTTGAAATCTAGCTTTAATCCATGGTGGATTAAAGGGAAAGAGAGATTGCAAACTGAGTACCAGCATTCCCTCCCTGCACTCTGGCTCACTGGAGTGTGAGCATCAGCCTCACATCACTGTTGATGGCCACAACTGCCAACTACTCTGGTCACAATGCCTTCCCCATCGTGGCAGACTGGACCCTCCAAACATGTGTAAAAGGACACTCTTCCCTATAAGGTGTTTCTCATCAGGTATTTGGTCACCATGACAAAAAACTAATTAATATGCCTATGTCATTCTGCTTAGCAAGGCTACTGGAAGGAAGTGCTTCTTACACAAGTCTGCAACATCTGCTTTCTGTAACAAGCAATTACAGACACCCAGGCCAGAATTCCACAAACTCACTAGAAAGTTACAAGTTTCACAAAGCCCATCCCTAGCTTATCCACACAGTGAACTAGGCCTGGGAGGGGCTTTTTGGTGGAGCTGCCTGTAAACTGTGTAGCAAGCACTAGCGGTGCAGCTGCTGGGTGGGCTTCCTCATGATCCAGCTGCTCGACTCAGCAAGTTTCCTTAAATAAACCTTCACCCATGCTCTGATAAGTGACTCCATTAGATTTACTGAGGAGTTTACAACTGGATTTGCAGGGAATCACTTCTTTGGTCTATCATCAGTACCCTAGCTGGAGTCCTGGAGTAAAGAGATGTACGTCCACAACTCCCCAAGCAAAGTCCCTCAACAGAACATACCGAAACCATCTCGATGCCTCAGCAGCATGTTCAGACAGCTCTGGGGACCGGGGAGAGGGCAGAGAAGGCCTTGCTGGGGCTAAAGTTGAATCTTAGAACAATCTACCCAGAAGACAAGGGAGGACGACTGGGGAACAAAGGGTTTAGAGACAACAGCTCATGCAGAATACAGATCTTGAACAAGCACAGTGCTGAGCATGCCCGTAGCAAGCTCCTCGTGGGGCAGAAGCAGGAGACCTATGGGGAAAAGTTCGGAAGTGAGCCCAGGATGGCCTCGAACTCATGACCCTCCTGCCTCAGCCTCCCAAAGTGCTGGGGTTGCATGTTTATGCCACATACCCAACTGAAGGGAACTCTTTTGACTGTAGATTTCTAGACTCTACCCACCGACTTAGCATCCTGTGGTCCAACCCAGAAAGCTGAGACCCAGTTAACCCTGAGACCCCGTAGGCCCAGCATGGAAAGCAGAAACTGGCAATAAGGAACCCTGGGCATTTGAAAGCAGAAGTGTGATGTAAGTAGGATTGTTTATAAGGAACACTATTTCTGTGATAGAATGGGGAAGGAAGCCGAGCAGACAGAGACAGAAGGAGAGGTGAACCAGATTATTCTAGCTGTGTTACAGAGAGATGATAAATGGAAGCGATTGGGAGGAGGAGGAGAAGGGTGAATGCATGGGACATTTCCAGGTAGAAACAGCACTTTCATGAGCAATTAGATGTGGGTGGTGACAAAGAGAAGGGTTCTGGAGTTGCTTGGCTTTCACGTGGTTAGGACGGCCTGTGGGAAAAGAGTGCAAGAAGCAGCTGGCCCCTGCAGGCAGGTGAAGAGAATCCTCCATTGAATGCGGCTTGAAGAACCAGATGTGAAGAAACTCAGGGAGTCCAGTGGGGGCACTGGGTGGAGGGGTGCTAGTTAAGTACGCGGACTTGGTGATGGACAAGCAGTCAGGGAGAGAGCAGAGGAGGAGTGGTTTGTGCCTGGGGAGGCTGCCAATCCCAAACATGGAGACCCAGAAGAATCATCTGAGAAGCAGGGGGAGGAAATAGTGTAGAATAGGTGGTGATTTGAGGTGCAGGGAATTTCAAGGAGACAATGACAATGCCCAACCCGTAAGCGATGGGGCAGGGGGATGGCCGAGTTAGGAAAGCACTTGAGATAGAAATGTGATAATCAGAGTTCAATCCCTAGCACTGATTAAAAATCTGGTTGGGATGGATGGTGAACTCTTGCAGTCCCAGCACTGGGGAGGCAGAGGTGTGCAGAGTCCCTGGAGCTCACTTGCCAGCCAGTCTAGCCTAATCAATGCGGCCCAGGTTCAACTGAGCAATTCTGTCTCCAAAAAACGTAGTTGAGACTAAAGAAGATACCCAAATTTGACCTCTGGTGTTCACACATATGTGTGTGTGTATCCACTCACACGTGCACACCCACTCACACATTTGTACTTGCACAAACATGGACACACAAAAGGATGATCAGATAGAGAGAGGACAAACAAATCCAGCAGACGTGGCAATTTCAAGGCCACGGCCAATCTAAAGAAGGCGCCGTGGACTGCTTAGGTCCAGACCCCAGTAGGCTAAGATGTGGATCAGAGGCCAAGACCAAAGCAGAGCAGCAACTGCAGTCGATTCTAAGTGGTGAAGAAAAAGAACCAGAGTTGCAGCCAGAGGAACCAGCACAGGGAAATGTGTTGAGTCTGTTCTCCCCTCTCAACATTTCACTTTATAGAAATGTCATGCTTTAACGTGAGTTATTAAATATAGTTGTCATTTTCCATGTTCTATATATCAAAAAGTATTACAAATATTTACTTCTTTGAAATTTTCTAACAATGTTATTGTAGAGGACATGGCCTCAGCATGTTAGGATGACCATGCTTCTTCAACTTGAACATTTGAGAATAACCATATCTATTTATGCCATCTCATATTCTTGTAGTGAAAAATTCAGTTCTGGGATTATAAGGGAGCTTACATGATGTTTACATAGTGATAGTGTGACAGTGAATCTTCATTTTCAACTTGACTGGATTAATTTGCAATCTTCTAGGAGACACACCTCTCGGTGTGACTGTAGGAACATTTCTAGAGAAGTTCAACTGAGGGGGAAAAAAGATCCACCCTAAATGTAAGCCAGGTGTCCAGAGTGAATAAAGTGTGAAAAGGAGCAGGAAAGCCTGATGATGGTTATCGTTTGTCTCTCTGCTTCCTGACTACAGATGCAGTGTGACGGCTACCTGGTCTGCTACTATGCCTTTGTGACCACGATAGACTGTATTGTCTAAAACTGTGTGCCACCGTGAGCCCTTCCTACCTTAAGTTGCTCAACAAGAAAAGTACATTTCTTTTTCAAATGTATTTGATCTGTAGTTGGCTGGACCCATGGATGGAAAAAAACATGACTATAGAATCCGTGAACACGGAGGAATGAGTGCACCCTTCATGACTATAGAATCCGTGAACACGGAGGAATGAGTGCATCCTTGACTATAGAATCCGTGAACACGGAGGAATGAGTGCATCCTTCATGAGCAGAGGAGTCAACCAGTGCTGGCTCCTCCCCTGATGTGCGGTGCTGTTCACCTCACCCTCCTCGAGTACTAATGAGGGCTCTTATCCTTGATATGCAAAGCAGATGAATGATTTCCAGGGCTCCAGGGTCTGCCATTGTTGTTGTTTATCTAATAAACACTAATGAATCATCTTCTATTTGCTGAATGCTCTGTGGCACGAAAAATCCAGAGTAAAAGTCACTGTTTCTGGTTTCAGAGCACTCCAGGTGAGGGAAGACCCGTATGAACAGACAATGAGCTGGGTATAAAAAGAGAGCAGGAGAAGAGGCTAAGATTTACTGGGGAAAACATCAGTGTGGAAGAAATTCTGCTGTGTGGGACATTACACTAGTCAGTGTGGAAGCAGTTCTGCTGTGTGGGACATTACACTAGTCGGTGTGGAAGCAATTCTGTTGTGTGGGACACCACACCAGTCAGTGTTGAAGCAATTCTGCTGTATGGAACACCACACTACTTAGCTTTGTGCCACTGTGAAACTGGCTACTTATGAGGAAAAGAAGACAGTTCATAATTTTGGAGAACTGAGTCCAGGGTCAGGCAGTCCCATTAGTTTGGGACTCCAGCAACTGCACTACATTATGGTGGGGGTACAAGATGGGGTAACTCATAGATTACTGGTTAGAGAGAGACCCAGAGGAAAGAAAGGGAAGAGGAGGGGGAGGGGAAGAGAGAGAGGGAGAGAAAGAAAAGAACGGATGGAGGGAGGGATGAATAAATGGAGAAACAGGCCCCATGATTCCTTTTCAGAGCACATCGCCAGTGACCTCAGGACCTCCCACCAGGCCCCACCTCCCAGCGGTCCACAGTATCTCCCAGTGTTGCTGCCCTGGGGATGAAGTCATTATATATGGACCATTTGAGGATACTCATCCAGCAACTGTTGAGAAAGTACCACTGAGATGTTTAAGCTTCTGAGAGAATGAAGCAGCTGAGGTCAGGAGCCCCAGGAGGAGATCAAGGATAAACCAATCACTGAAAGTGCGGGCAGATCACGTGCCGACACAGGAAACAGGCCCTGCCCAAATTACTCTCCAAGATCTCAAGCCCCAGAACCCAAAGCTGGCTCCCCTTCATAAAGCACACAACCCAATGAACTGTACTGTCAAGCAATGCCAAAAGCATCCATAGAGCTCACCCCTACACCTGAAAACCCACACAATGGACGTTCACCATGTGTTTGTCCTAAAAGTACAATTTCCACAACAGAATTGGGACTTAGCTTCAGGTAATGGAAACATGTTTCGAAGCACATTTTAACTAACACAGTGATGTTGAAACAGTCACATAAGCCTGTTCCATAGGCAGGAGCCTCCAGCAGTCAACAGCGGGTTTCATCTGCCAGTTTCTCTTGGATCAACAGGCACACTCAATGCTGAATGCACCTCCTAACCTTG
The DNA here is from genome assembly GCA_902168325.1 of Peromyscus nudipes. NCBI lineage: Eukaryota > Metazoa > Chordata > Mammalia > Rodentia > Cricetidae > Peromyscus > Peromyscus nudipes. The sequence goes on from CABHPH010142562.1 coordinate 11,143, forward strand.
CCAGAGATGGAGAGCAAAGCCAAGCCAGCAGTAAAGAAAAATTAATGAAAATGGGCACTACCATAAGAAAAATGATTTTATCCCACCTTTGCATTGGTTTTTTTAACCAGACCCATAATTAGAAATGTGTGATTTTATCCTAAGGTTGCAGGCTAAGGGGAGCACAGTGGAATCAGGGCAACACGGGCAGATCTCAGCTTCCAGCAAAGCTTTCCCCAGGCAGGCTAGCCTCTCTCCCTCTCCACCCTTGCCCTGGAGTCCGACTCTCCCAAGCCTTGTGTGTTTGGTCGCTTTGAGGCTCATGGTGATACCCTATTGCTCCGAAGCACACAGGCTTTTGGAGCTTCTCTTTTGATAATCTTCAGTTAAGGTAAATATACTCCTGTAAGATGGACTGGTGTATGAAATGCTTGCTGTCAAGCCTGATGGCCTGAGTTTGATCCGGGGCCCACACGATGGAAGGAGAGAACCAACTCCCAAGAGTTGTCCTTTGACCTGTGTATGTACACTGTGACATGTGTGCACCCCCACAAAACAAATAAATAAATAAATGTAATTTTAAAAGTTTAAAGCAAACATTTCACCAGCCTACACAAGGCAAGGAATGTCCCATCTCCTCCAAATTTTTTGGAATTCCTTGGAAGATATTTACTTTTTTCTCTGGTAGCCACCTGTCATGGCTCCCTCAATTCCAGGCTCGGCTCTCCCATGCCTGGTATCTCACCTGCTACGGTTTTCATGTCTCTAAACTCAGTCACAAGCTGGTACAATCAACCTCTTTGCCTCAGTGAGAGCACAAGCCTGAAGCTGTGCTAGACTGCAGTCAGAGCAGGCAGGCTAGCAACTATGGTGAAAGAACAGAAACTCCATGTGCCTCGCTCGCCACTGAGCCTCATGTGCTAAACGTATGGGGATCATCACAGGAGCTTGATGGTAACAACAGCATCAGCCATCCCATTCACAGAGTCAGAAAGGAGAAGGGGGTTGCCAGGGGCTAGGAGGGACCAGGGAGGAGGGATGCTACTGTTTAATGACACAGAGTTTCAGTAAGAGGATAAGCTTTGGAGAGGGGAAGGGGGTGTTTGAACAATAGATGGGAAGGGGGTGTTTGCACAATAGATGGGAAGGGGGTGTTTGCACAATAAATGGGAAGGGGGTGTTTGCACAATTGGGCAAGTGCACTTTAATGCCATGGGCCTCCTGCTTAAAGGAATTGGAATTAAATTTTGTCTTATGGATATTGTACCACAGGGAAAAAACTGAATAAGCAATCATCGAAAAAACAGGGCTATGGTTCTGAATTTAAAAATGACCCAAACTGAACATCTGTCCGCAGAGCTTCTAATGCAGTCCAGTGGAGTTCTTAAAGTCCAGCTGGTAGGGTGGTTGGTCCAGAGTTCTCTAAAGACAGTCTCCAAAACACATTCAACTAGGAAGAGGGAAAAATTAGAAATTCCAATGTATTTTTCATAAAACATTTCCTACTTTGAAGCATATATTTAATCTAGTTAAAGAGACGAATAAGGAAACGCATGTATATAATTTAGAAACAAAGAGACTCACCTTGGGGAACATCATTAAAACAATGGCACTCCATGTTGCAACATTTACAAACTTTTTTGAGACAGAGGCTTATATGTCCAAGACTGGCTTTGAACTTCATACATGGCTGAAATGGCCATGAGCTGCTGTCTCTGTGCCTCAGGAGTGCTGGGATTACAAGCATATGTGTGTGTGTGTGTGTGTGTGTGTGTGTGTGTGTGTGTGTACATGTGTATGCTATAGATATCACTCTGTATAAATAAACACTGATTGGCCAGTGGCCAGGCAGGAAGTATAGGCGGGACTAACAGAGATGAGAAAAGAGGAAACAGGAAGACAGAGGAGGGACTGCCTGGAGCCGCCTCCAGGACAAGGAAGATGTAAGGTACCAGTAAGCCACGAGCCACATGGCAAAGTATAGATTAATAGAAATGGGCTAAATATAAGAGTAAGAGCTAGACAATGATAGGCCTGAGCTAATGGTCAAGCAGTTTAAATAATGTAAGAGTCTGTGTGTTTATTTTATAAGTGGGCTCCGGGACTGGCAGGACTTGGCGGGAGCTGGAGAGAAATTCTCCAGCTACATATGGCGCCCAACGTGGGGCAAGAGTTTCCACCTAAAACCTGAGTAAAGCCGGGCGTTGGTGGCGCACGCCTTTAATCCCAGCACTCGGGAGGCAGAGGCAGGCGGATCTCTGTGAGTTCGAGGCCAGCCTGGTCTCCAAAGTGAGTTCCAGGAAAGGCGCAAAGCTACACAGAGAAACCCTGTCTCGAAAAACCAAAAAAAAAAAAAAAAAAAAAAAAAAACCTGAGTAAAAAGATTCTAAAACGGAGCTAAAAACAGTTCCTAGTTGTCTCTTTCAAGTTAGCGGCAGCCTGCGGGTTTGACCTACTATCTACTATGGCGGGTTCCTGGCGTGCGCGCTCGACCTGCCATATGGCGAGAATGAGGCCTCTGCAAGTGGCACATTAAGCTGCGTGATGGATTTAGCCTTTGCTAGTACAAAACAAAAAGAGGTTTCTGGGCTACACGCTGCTTTGATAAAAGCATAGACCCACTATTTCTGAGAGTTGAGGGCTCCCAGAGCTGGTGGAAAACGTACCACCGCCATGTTGGGAAGCTGAAGTGGATGGAGCCAGCAGTCACAGCACCTTTCAGTCTTAGAATGCTGCAGTTTAAAGCAATAGGTTCACAATAAGACTGATTCACATGGAATAGTTTACAATGTATGTAAAAATGTACGTAGGCTTGAAAAAGAGAGAAAAAATATATATACAGTTATATAAATAGATAGTTTTTAAAAATAAAGTCTTTAAAGAGACAGTAAAATTAATATAAAAAATAAGCCACGTAAAGATGGCTATCACACAGAGAATCTGGATTATGTTCTCTTTGATATTTGTAACTGAAAAAAAATTGTATGTGTGTACATATATATGTGTGTGTGTGTATGTTTGTATACATATATGGTGCTAGAGATTAAACCCTAGACTTATAAGGTAAGCACTTGGGCAACTACGTTCCAATCACTGACCTTACAGATTTGAAGACCACCATTTAATGATAATTTTTAGACAGATGTCATGTGTTCTCCACTGGCCTTGAACTCCCCAAGTATCTGAGGATGACCTTGAACTTCTGATCCTATGGCCTCCACTTCTCCAGTACAGAGATTATAGGTGTGTGCCTCTCTGCTCCACCCATGTGGTACTGTGTGCCTCCCTGCTCCACCCATGTGGTGCTGCGGGATGGAACTTGGGGTTTTGTGCATGCTAAGCAAACCTCTTAGGATGGAGCCCCAGCCAGGGATTATTTTCTTATTTCCAAATCATTCTTCTAGTCTGAGTCCATGGGCTGAAGGTCTTCTCATGTGTTTTTCACATCTGTAGCCCACATAGTCAACCCTGCCTAGCACAGGGAATGGTCTCACTGACAGTCCCTGAGTGGAGCATGATCTCTTTGTCTATAATTATTTTAAACATAAACACACACACATACCCTACTAAGTCCTTTAGTATTTCTCAAATGTGCATGTTTCTAGGGCTGACCGCTTGGGATTGGACAGTCTATCATGGGCTTATCCTTGGAAAAAAACTGATTCTCCCTCTTTTAGTCCCCATTGATTGCCTATAGTTGGGGCCCCGAGAGGACATGCCCAACAGGGAGCTGCCAGTCTCTAGACACACCTATTGTGTCCCTGGCAGCCTCCCATCTGCTCCTAGCCATTCACTTTCACAGCTTGCCCAACACCGGGAAGATTGAGATGAGAGCATCCTGGCTGAGAGTCCATCCAGATACCACAGGTTCTTCCGTGATGAAGCAGACGACAGCAGATCTCACCCCACAGTTTCTCTATTGCACAGCTGGCCTTTGGCTTGGGGGAGGTCCAGTCAGGGAAGGGTGTGACAATCTGCTTCTGCCACACACTCCAGTCCTACGGGTGGATAGTAGGTATGAGGACGTGCAGGTAGAACCTGGGACACCTAGGATGTGGAACACTAGAGAAAGCCCTAGAAGGAGGGCTAATGGCACCTGCCAGGGGACGAGTGTGGCTGCAGTGACTTGCTAAGTCTGATTCAGGAAAGCACAAGGCAAGAGCAAGGCCAGTGCCGACTGCATCCAGAGCTCTGTCCTAGGGTCTGGACTAGAGTTTAGAGATCCATCTGTCCTCTCCAACCTGGGTGACCAAGTCACACCACTTCCTCAGGCTTCTATGAAACTCTAAATTGATGGAGTTGGGGAGGAACCTGGCTTCTCCAATGAGCACATCTAACCCCAAAGTGGTGACAAACTGCAAGTGACTCATCTTCCCAGAATGCCAGGTTAGGAGGCAGGGAACAGCTCTTCATTTTTCAAAACAGCTTTATGAGTTCTAATTCACACCCCATATGATCCATAATTTAAAACAGGCAATCAAGTGGTTTTGAGTACCCCCCCCAGTTCTATGACCGCCACCACCACACCACCAGCCTTTCTAAATCAGAGCTTCTACTCTTCAGCCACCTCCCTGTGTCTTCCAGCCTCCCAGCCACAGCAACCACGAACCTACTTTCTGCCTCTGTAGATTTTTCCGTTTTGAACATTTCACACAGATGGAATCATGCATATGTGGTCTTACAGGGATACTTTTTACATTAAAACAAATAGTTCTGCTATGAGTAGCAGGCAGGAGATTAGGCTCATTTTAAATCACAAAAGATTTGTTTCAAAGACACCCTCCTTGCATCTGGCAGCTTCCCTGCAGGGACAGTAATTCATTCTCCCCTCTCCCGAGGGCCCCTTTGTGGATGAAAAGATCTTAATGATCTTTTACCCCTATTCTGGCTCCAACCTTAGGAGACCCCAGAGCCCAGTTTGATAAGCTCAGAGAGCCCTTCTGGAAAAATCTATTAGTGATTTTCTCTTTTCATCATCTTCCTTTGCTCCTTATATTCCCCTCTTATGTGTACACACGGAGTCTGTTCTTAGTGAGAAAACAATATCATGTCAGTGTTTCAGACTTCTGTATATTAGTAAGAGGCTAAGTGAGTGGGGCTGCTTCCTGCTTACTCCACACCAGCCTCCCAGCCTCACGGGAGGGGCTGCTTCCTGCTTATTTACTGAGAGGCAATGTTCCCATGTCTTTCTGGTATAGCATGATGAACTAATATAAGCGTTGATGTGTACGGGGTGGGGATGGTCAGATGGGAGGATGTGTTGGGAACTTCTGATCTTCTTGCCTGGGTATTTGAGAGACACTTCCTAATCTGTTTCATTCACGGCACCCTGGAAGAGTGCCATGGAATGCTGTGGTGTGGACAGTGCCAGCCCAGTGAGTATTTTCTGGAAGGAAAGAAAGGCAAGAGAGAGTGAAACTCAGAGAAGGAGAAAGGGAGGGAAAGAGGGAGAAAGGGGGCAAGAAGTGGGGAGCAGACGGAGAGGCCAGAAGTCTGTCTTCCTGTATTGTCCCTGGATGACATGCAATCCCGAATTTGCTTTTCCATATCAGGACCGCAAAACCCAGGCTCGAGAGTAGAGGTGGAAGAGGGTTGGAGAGGTGAGGGGCTGGGCGGAAGTGACCTGACCCGTACTTCTCACTCACAGAGGGCTTCTGCATCTCTTTCCTCATTAGGCCCTTCCAGAGGCCCGCTGAGGATTCTCCAGGCTGCTTCAGCCTACACTGGGTCCCTGAGAGCTTTGTCCTTGACAACACTGCTTGACCTTGGTTATTCTAAGGGACACAAGCAACCAGTGGGCACCACAAAGAGAAGGGTTGCCGGGCAGTGGTGGTGCACACCTTTAATCCCAGTACTCGGGAGTCAGAGGAAGGCGGATCTCTGCGAGTTCGAGGCCAGCCTGGGCTACAGAGTGAGATCCAGGAAAGGCGCAAAACTACACAGAGAAACCCTGTCTCAAAAAGAAAGAAAGAAAGAAAGAAAGAAAGAAAGAAAGAAAGAAAGAAAGAAAGAAACAAACAAACAAACAAACAAACAAACAAACAAACAAACAAACAAACAAACGAACAAACAAACAACAAAGAGAAGGGTCAGTGAGTGTCAGGGCCTGCCTGCCTTCTCTCTGGCATCCTGCTTAAGACACTGCCTGGCAATGTGCCATGAATGTATCCCAGACAGAGACAACCTTGCAGGGTACTGGGCAGTCTGAGTACAAACACAGGCTGCTTCTCAAAGAAGTGGACCCGCCCCAGACGACTTGAGGGTCATCCACTGAACAATTAGTTTTGCATACCTAAGTTTTGTTTCCTCTGTAAAAGGGTGCACCAGCGCCTCCCTCAGAAATCTGCAGTGACGGCAATGGGGGGTCTGCCCAGAAGCTCTTAGTGCAGGGACTGTCCTGTCCTACCCACAGCTAGATGTGCTGACACTGGACCTTCAACCATAGCTTGGTACTCATCCAGTGCTCCCTTTGGGACACTTGGTTTTAATGCGGCGCTTTTACTCTGCGAGAAAAGTCACAAGGCACGACAAAACTCACTATCAGAGTTTTATTAGGAGGAAGGAGAGACAGGACAGAATCTGGTCAGGCCTGTTGGAAAGACACGTGAGGAGGAGGGAGAGATGGGGAGGAGAAGAGAGCAGAAGAGGGGGAGGAGTCTGTGATTGGCTTTTTAAGGATTCCCCTGCACATGTGCATGTGGGCTTCTGGAGCTACTCCATGCATACGCATAGATTGTGTGATCATGAAGCACACGGATTATGTAGGAGTAAGGCCCCTTACTTGGCTACTGAACTGTGCATGTGCGGTCATATAGCTGGGGGAGCGGCCGGGAATTCCAACAGACACAAGGCTGTCTTGTTGTACCCAGTGCATTGCTGGCTCTGCTCACTGAAACTCAGACATGTTTTCTGTCTTACTAGTGAATATCTATCCTAAAGCATCTGCCACTTTGGGGTGCAGGACGGCCAAGGGATTTACCCATGAGGCATAGAAAACCTTCTCCACCCAGCTCCTTCTTCTCATTTCAATATCTCAGAGGTTAAAAAGAAATTTCCTGGAAAAAAATATGTGCAAAGATGAAGCATGGAACTTGCACACACTCCAGCCAAGATTCTTGGGAGATCTTTGGTTCCCTAGCAGAGAAGTGCTTGCTCCGTGCTTCACCCACAGGCTGGTGTGGTTCAAAAAGACTTAAGGAAGGGAAGGGTTTAGCAGGGCTCAGAGCTGGAGGGCAGAGCCTATCATGGCTCGGGGAGTGTGAGGTGACTGGTCACTCTGCCATCCACAGTCAGTCAGTGTGGAAGATGAATGCTCTCGCCAAGCTCACAGTCTAGTTTTTGTGTGGTCTGGGACCTAAGTCCCTGAATGGTGCTATCTCTCCTAATCTAGAAGCTTCTTCACAGTCCTGGTCATAAGGATTTTCCCCTAGGGACACTAGATCTGAAAAAGCTAATCACCAATACTAACCAACACAACCCCAGCCTGCCTCGTGCAGGCCACGCTGCGCACTGCAGGCGCGTACCTGTGAGGAAGATACTGCAGCGGCAAAGGCAGTATCTTCACGGGGTTGCTTTGGGGTGGGAGTCACAGGACCCTTTTCCCACCTCATCTTACCAAGCCTTCAACACTGGTGAGCTTAGCTCTGTGCTAGTGAGTCTGAGGCAGAAGTTATGAGGCGCCTTATGCCATGGGTAATGTTACACATACGGGCCACGCTGACTTCTGGGAGCTCAGGCCGTCTTTACTAATTTGCTCTTCTGCAATTATAAAAAAAAATGTGTGTGTACATGAGTGAGCACACGTGTGCTGAATATGAATGAATGTGACTATGGCATGGTGGGCATTGAATATATGAACTCTATCCATTTTATTTCAAGGATTGAAAGCAATTAGAACAAAGTTTTTTGTAGGCTCTCAGCCATATGCTTGCTCATGCTGAAGAGGTTGGCCCTGAGACCAGACCACTCAAAGTGCCTAGGAATAGTCACAGTCCAAGGCCAATCCTTCTGAGACTGAGCCAACCACTCACCCTCGGGTATACAGTTGTTCAACCAAAAGAAAACCCTCTGTGCAAGAGCCTACCAGGGCTGAAATAATGCACTAGAGACGAACTCTTTTAACAGCAACTGAAGCTCCCCTACAAACATAACGCCAAGAGAAAAGAAGAAAGGAGGCAGGGCTGAGATAAAATGCTTTAAACCTACTGGTGCCTGTGAACACACACAGGTGCACCCAGGCGCACGAGCCTGGTATTTGGTGACTGCTCTGGGCTAGGGAAAGAATTTGACTTCAGGAAGGCATGTGAGAAGGAGAGAGTAAGCCTCCAACTTAGCAGGACAGACAGCATGCCTCTGTGGAGTTCTCCCTAGGTCCTGTGCATGTGGGATGACCCTTGCCATGGGGGTCACATGGGATGAGGATAGCTGGCCCTCCCAGCATGCCCAGATGGGCTCCCCAGACTAGAGTGCGTCTACGCAGTAAAGGGTGATCCATGTGATCCCCTAGCAAATGAAACCATACGGCCTTGTTCAAAAAGTCCAGCACTTCCTAAGAGTGGGAGGGTAGGCCAAAAACAGGGTCCTGCCCGGGGGCCCATGTCACAGCATGGCTGAATGCCCAGGAAGCCACCATTGGCTAGACCAGCACAGACCTTACATTTACTTGTATTGTTATGTGACTACTATTTTACTTTTTCTTCAAATGTATTATAAGACTAAATAAGTTGGTATTGCTGAATTTCTATTCCTTTACTATTACATGTTATTCCATGTACAAATCAGTCAGCTGACAAAAACAAGCTCTGCAGCCCATTTCTCCAGAATCCATGCCCCAGACAATGAGCACCACACTCAGCTCAGAGAGCCAGCCCCTCCTGCTGTGGGAAAAGATAACCTGCAGGTCCCCACTGGGGCCATGTGACCTGTAAGGCAGTGTGGTAGCAGCCAAGGTTTAGAATCCATTTCTGCTTATTTCATAGCAAAGTCATCCAAATTTATCCAAAACTTCACGGAGAAATCCACTCCCTAAATTAGCTAGGAGAGAATAGAGTTTGGGCAAGGGAGATGGCTCAACATGCAGGCCGAGGATCCTACCAGGCCTCACAGAAAACATGACTGAGCCTTGCTCAGCCTCAGTTCGCTCATCTGTAACATGCGGAGAGCACTCCCTTGCCACAAATCAAGCTGTGCTAAGTGTGGGAAATGGGAAGAAAATAACTCAATCTTTAAAACTCATGTTCAGAGAATGGGGAGATGGCTAAGCAGACAGAGCATGCACGCATGAGTTCCAGAGTTCAGGTTCCCAGAGGCCAGATGAATGCTGGGTGGCATGGCGACCCACCTATAACTCCTGTGTTTAGACCGTGGGGACAGGACCTCTGGATCAAGCTGGCTAGACTCACCTGTATCAGTGAGCTCTGGGCTCAGTAGGAACACCTGCCTCAGTATACAAACGGGAAAGCAATCAAGAAATACTTCAGATGTCAACCCCAGGCCTCTACATTCATACACATATGCACCCAGACACACACACACACACACACACACACACACACACACACACACACACACACACGCCCCCCCCACATATGCTTTAAAAAAATCCCTAATAGCCTCATGCCCAGCACACATGGAGAATACAGTTAATGTCAACTAACTGTATTTTCTACCCTGTTCTATAATTAGAACAAAGAGCTAGATATCATAGCTCATTATGTAATCCCAGCACTTAGGAAGTTGAAGTGTGAGGATTGAGAATTCTGGGCCATATTCAAATGTAGTAAGTTCAAGGTCACTATGGACTCCATGAGACCCTGGTTTTTTTGGGTTTTTTTTGTTGGTTTTTTTTTTTGTTTGTTTTAAGAGGCAAATATCATCAGAAAAGAAATTAACAGTAGTACGTAAGAAAAGCCAGTTTACTTTCTCATCTCCCTACAAACCCTTGTGGGAGATGCCTGCTAATAGAGGCAGTTTTCTTGTATCTGTGTCCTTGGCCCTGGATGAGGCTGTTGGAGAGTCTCCAGAGTGTACCTGCCATCCACCCTCCCCACAGCATCACAGCAACAGAAGCTGCTCCCAAACACACTGCTTCAGGTCGGCTCTGACCGACCCCACGTTATTGTCAGACGACAGAGGAGTGCCCAACCACACACAGCAACGGACTTTCCAATCACTGTAGTGAGGTGTGAGTAGAGAAGAAAAACACTGAGATTTTAGATATGCATGTCTGAGACCTCTTGCTGCTGAGCAGTCTGGAAGGGAAAGGCCCCTCTCTTGCAGATATGCCAACTGGATTGTAGTGAGCTACAATAATAGTAATAATAATAATAATAATAATAATAATAATAATAATAATAATAATAATAATGCCAAGACAGGCCCTCTGGAGAAAGGAATTTATCATTCCTTAAGCCTGACTGTTTCAGAGACAATATGGGCCTGAAGGACAACCCAAGAACCACCTGCCTGGTTCTGACAGCCATCTGCTGAAAAGCAGACTCAGTTTCTACTACTGGTGTTCAGCATGGCCTCCAGGAAGGGAAAATTCCCACATAAACGTCTTGGTGTTTCGCGTGGGAGAGTGGAGGAGAAGCCACCTTAAACCACAGATCCAGGGGATTTGAAGCAAAGGGGAAGCACAGCTCCAAGCCCCATGTGACCTGAAGGTCATTAGACTAAAGTCACATCACTCCCAGAGTCAAACGGTGGGACACTCGGCCTCAAGCAGCAAGGTGACAGGTGTGTGTCCTGGATAGGTGTGCATCCCCTTCCTTCTCTACCTTCTTTCTAGAAGTGTGCAGCTGGGCCCTCTGCCATTCCTCCATCCCACACAGCTCACACCAGTTCTGTGTGAGGCACTAGCCCTCTCAAGTCACCAGACGCCTCCGCCACCACCTCAGTCTGGGACTAAGGTTCACCATTGTCATGAGAGGTTTTTCAAAGCAATGTCCTAAGGGATGAGATTTATGACTTGATTTTCTCCTTTTTATCCCAGTGCTAGGGACTGAACCCAGAGCCTTGCCACTTCTAGGCATGCTCTCAGATGCAGTAAAAAACCTATATAGATGAAGTTTTCATAAACCAATAAGCAGTTTTAGAGAAATAGAGTAATTTCTAATTCCCAAACCCAAGATTTACGGCTTGAAAGTAATAGTTGCCAATATCTTAAAAAGACATTCTCTTAGCTACCCTACTTTAAGAGACCTTCATTAAGAGTGCATTTCCATGGAAACACAGGGATGAACACCAGCCCCACACCCACCTTCTCCTTGTGCTGACCATGAAGGAAGGGACCTTGGTACCACACCCTCCTCCCTGTGTTCTCCTCTAGCCTTGGCTTTCCTGGAGTCCCCTGCAGCTCGCCGTGCCTTGCCTTACGCTTACCCCAGATACATAACATGTAGTCAGTGTCTTTCTTCTCTTGGCTCTGAAAGAACTGAGTGATTCCAGAGTGGTTTGTGGCCATTAATTAATTTTCATTAATTAATATAGATGAATTAAAAGCTTAGTGCTGTTCTTGCCCTGTGGAATGTGTAGAAAGCCCACTTTGCTTTGTAGGCTGTGATCCTGAAAATTACTCAACTTCTCTAAAACTGTCTATTGGTTTATAAAACCTTATATCTATATAGTTTTTCTTTTTAGTGCATCAGGTATGCGATGGTTGATATCACTTGTCAACTTGACAGGATCTAGAATGATGTAGGAGACAAATCTCCAAGCATGTCTGTTGGTGTTAGCTCAGGGGAAAGACACACGGTAAACGTGGGCAGCAGCAGCCTGTGGACTAGGGTCTTGGACTGAACAAAAAGGAGGAACTGAGCTGAGTACCAGCATTCATTACCCTTGCTTCCTGACCGTGGATACAGTATAACCAGCTGCCTTAGGCTTGCGCTGCCTTCCCCACTATGACAGACCACTCCCAAGCATCGAGCCAAATAAAACTCTTTTTCTTAAGTTGCTTGTATAAGCTATTTTGTTATTGGAATAAAATAAAATGTAACACTATATATAGTATAACTATATATAGGTAACTTGATTATCTTGCTTAATACTCACTCAAATCTTATGAGATGAGTGACATTACTCTCACAGAAATAGAGGACTCCGATGGCATCCACTCCGTAAGTGAGATTCAAATCCCAGTTTGATCCCAAAATTCATAGTTGTTTTTTATGGGCTTCCATCACAGTCTGAGGACTTGTTTGAAGTAATATGAAGGTAACAGAAAAGTGCCTGGTGTCAGAGAGTGGGAAGTCCACGGCCAAAGGATGAGCTCTGAGCCAGAGCAAAGCAGCTGGAGTCAGTAGAGAGTGAGAAGGCTGAACCAGCTGGGAGTGGCTGAGGGAGCAGGAAGGAAGAAATTGGGAGATGCTTATCAAGGCATGTGTCTGAGTCTAAATGATCGAGGTGATGGAAGAGATGAATGTATAAGCATACATGAGAGAGCACCAAGGACCCCAAACATAGTAGGGAAGAGCCTATGGGCACACATCGCTTTCTAGAAGACCATGTGGAAAATGAAGATGGAAGAGTAGCCACAGTCATAATGACTGAAGTCCCAAAGGCAGGAAACCTCCGTACAGAGAGGAGCTGAGAGCGGAGATGAGGTTGTAGGAAGCAGGAGGTCATGGATGAGGAGCCACCATGGGCAGGAGGGCATGGGTGAGGAGCCACCATGG
>CABHPH010142562.1:23982-49404 GCA_902168325.1 Peromyscus nudipes
ATGGGCAGGAGGGCATAGATGAGGAGCCACCATGGGCAGGAGGGCATGGATGAGGAGCCACCACATTCAGGAGGGCATGGAAGAAGAGCCACTGAGGGAGGGAGGCCATGGGTGAGGAGCCACCATGGGCAGGAGGTCATGGGTGAGGAGCCACCCACATTCAGGAGGGCATGGATGAAGAGCCACTGAGGGAGAGAGGGCATGGGTGAAGAGCCACCAGAGGACAGGAGGACTCACAACAGCTAGGAGGGCTGCTCACAACATCATGTGTAGTAAAACTAAGGATACATGGTGAAGATTAGAAAGAAAACTTATGTTTCACTTCTATGCTACAGGTCTGTCTAAGAAACATTTACAGAAAACCGTGATGAACAATTTACATAGTTTACATTATCTCAGTAACTACTGAGCACCCTACCTCATTGGCATCCTACTGACCACCTTCTCTTACCACAGTGCAGCCAGCATAGGACAATCCAAAACCCAAGACACCCAAGAATTTAGATGTGGGCAGTGCACAACATAAATTATAAAATATACTGTAGGTTTTTTTATACTCTTTGGGGGCCCATCACCCAGCTCCCAAATAAATACATGGAGACTTATTCTTACTTATGAATGCCTGGCCTTAGCTTGGCTTGTTTCTAGCCAGCTTTTCTTAAATTATCCCATCTACCTTTTGCCTCTGGGCATTTACCTTCTCTATTCTATATTTCTTTCTTTCCTTCTTGCTCTGTGGCTGGTTGTGTAGCTATGTGGCTGTGTGGCTGTGTGGCTGGCCCCTGGCATCCTCCTCTCCTCCTTTTCTCACTCCTCCCCGTCTTCTTCTTCTCCTATTTATTCTCTTTGCCTGCCAGCCCCACCTGTCCTTTCTCCTGCCTTGCTATTGGCCATTCAGCTCTTTATTAGACCATCAGGTGTTTTAGACAGGCACAGTAACACAGCTTCACAGAATTACACAAATGCAGCATGAAAGAATGCAACACATCTTTGCATCATTAAACAAATATTCCATAGCATAAAAGAATGTAATACATCTTTAACTAATATTCTACAACAATATACTATTTGGACCATTGAGATAGCTCAGTGGATAAAGGTGCCAAGCCTAACAAGCCGAGTTTGAGTCCTAGGTCTACATATGGAAGGAGAGAATTCACTCCTACAAGTTGTCCTCTGACTTCCCCGTACATTTAGTGGCATGCCTCCCACATAAATAAATGTAATACATTTTAAAAGATGGCAATATTTATCTTAAAAGGACTGGCGATACAGTTCAGTGATAGAATGCTTGTTTAGTGCTACCAATTTGACCTTCAGCCACAATAAGTCAAACAATACTGTATCAGAGACAGGTAAGCTGACCATTCAAATTGAGAATCTTGTCTTAGTTAGGGTTTCCACTGCTGTGATAAAACACCATGACCAGAGGCAGCTTGTGGAGGAAAGGGCTTGTTTCACCTTACAGCTTGTAGTCCATCAGCCGGGGAAGTTAGAGCAGGAACTCAAGGCAGGGATCTGGAGGGAGGAACTGATGCAGACGTCATGGAGGAACACTTTTCCCGGCTTACTCCTATGGCTCGCTGAGTCTGCTTCCTTATAGCACCCAGGACTACCAACCTAGAGGTAGCACTGCCTATAGTGAGCTGGACCCTCCTACATTAATCATCAATCAAGAAAATGCACCATAGGTTTGCCCACAGGCATGTTCTCAACTGAGGTTCCCTCTTTCAAAATGACTCCAGCTTGTGTCAAGTTGACATAAAACTACCAGCCCGGACTTCAGATAGAGCAATATGCACATGAAATTGGCAGCACCCAGATCAATGGAAAAGAATGACTGTCCTATAAATTGTAGGAGCAATTATTAGTTGATTAAAACTGGACCCCAAATTTATACCAATTAAAAATTAATTTCAGAAGTCAGGTGTGGTTGCACATATCTGTAACCCCAGGACTTGGGAGACTGAGGCATGAGGACTGCTGTGAAGTTTGAGGCCAGACTGGACTACACAGTGAGTTTCTATTGCAATTTCTTTTTATCATTTTATTAAAAAATAAAACTCGGGAGTAAATATCAGGCAATAAGCCTAAGAGATCCACAAAGTAACAGAGACATGAACACCTACTTCCTACTCCACTTCACAGATAGACAAGGCTGCTCAACCTCGCGGCTCCTTCTCTTCCTCCTCCATGTGTCCTATCTCCCTCTGAGTCAGCCAGGAAACTCTATGATCCATTTGGACCAGCTGAACGTGAACTCTGCCCTCTGAACTGAGGTTGGACTCCATTGGTGGTCTCACAGCAATCAACACAAACTATTCTCCCCCAACATTTCCCCCCTTTTATCTAAATAAAAAGAAAGTGTTTTAACTCTAACAAAGTAAAAGCATATACAATAAGAACAATTATCAGGTATTGTCTAAATAGAATAGAAAGGTATTAACTTTAACAAACTGAAGCTATATACAGTAAGAACAATTATCAAGTAAGAATTATATTTACAATGTGCAGTCCATTTGTATTTGGCAAACTCAGTATTCCATTATCTATTCTCTCTTGATGAGTCCAAAGTTTTGTACCTAATTTACTTTTTATCATGACTAAGGAAAACTGAATCTTTAACTATCTAGCCTCAAGCCCACCAAAGACACAAGAAGGATATAATATTACCCCAGTAAACAGGAAGTGCAGAGCAAGCAACTTCCAAAACTATAAGAAATGACAGAAACAGCTGGCTGCCTGGACAGTCACCCAAGTTTACTCTGCAACATTGAAATCCATCTTCAGCCTACAGGCATAGGACATCTGACAGACATTTTGTAGGGTAAAAAAGGCCAGCTAAAGAAACCCACCCTGACTCTGAAACCAGAGCCAAATAAACACACTTTGGCCCTGGAACCAGAGCCAGTTAAAGAAACACACCCTGTCCCTGAAACTAGAGCCAAAAGGCTAAAAAGGGCCAGTGAAAGAAACACTTTGGCCCTGGAACCAGAGCCAGTGAAAGAAACACACTTTGGCCCTAAAACCAGAGCCAAATCTGCCCCTGACCAACTGAGCATGAAACCAACCAATCCCTGAGCAAGAAAACCAACCAATACCTGAGCACAAAATCTAGCCAATCTGAGCTTGTCCAAACTCAAGGGGATTGAAATCTGACTAATTCCCACCCTGAAAATCTTCTCCCTGGAAAAACTCTGCCCCTAAGAAGCCCTATATAAGCTCTGTACCTGTTCAGTTGGCAGCTGCCCTTCTCCACCCTGGCAGAGGCAGCTACTCTCCTAGATTCCGCCTTCCCAAATAAATCTCTTGAAAGAGTTTTGAGTGAAGAATTTCCTTCGCCGCTAGGGCAGAGCAGAATCTCTGCTGGGAAACTCCCTAGTGGAGTGGAACAGAGAAGCAACAGACACCTCTGGTGGGAAACTTCCTTTGGGAGTGGAGCAGAAGTAATAACTTTTCACTGGAGCCAGAGCAGATTGCTGCATTTCTGCAGGGGTTTCCCCCTTAGCAGAGTGAAGCAGAAGAAGCAACAACTTGGGTTGGAGCTGAGAAGAAACAGACACCTCTGCTGGGAAACTCTCTTAGCAGAGTGGAGCAGAGCTCAGCTGTAATGGCTCTCTCTCAGAGAGGAGCAGGATTCCACATCCTGTGGGGAGACCATCCCCCATCAGAACTCAGCTTCACGTATAACCTGACTTCCCAACAAGTCAGGATACCTTTCTCCTCACAGCTGTAGGTATCCAGGATACCTTCCCTTCACAGCTGCAGGTGTATCCTCCCAACAAGTCAGAATACCTTTCCCTCCAGAGCTGTTACACTTGCGCTTTTCTGTGAAGCAAGACTTTTGAAGGACTGTCCCACCTTGTCTTGGCAAAGTTCAGCAGTCTTTTTCCTTTGTGTCCTGCTTGTCTAGTTTGTGCAGCATACTGTCAGCAGTTGAGGCAAGAGCAGTTTCTTGCCCAAATGACTAGCTTTGTCACAAAGAAAGCAAACCCCATATGGAGGTTCTTTGATGCCCATCATCCTTTTATGAAGTAGATTGGTGCTGTAAGGAGCAGACATATCTCACTGTCATGAAAAGCCCTATGTTACTAAAACATTAAAATGCCATATTCTGTAGGTCTCTGAAGTGTTTGAAGACCTCATATGTCTCTGATTGATCTTGAAAATATACCTAACATGACTATAAGTTTGATTGTTATAGATGACTAACTACTAACCTATATTTCTTTATTATCCTAAATAGCTTTCAAAGATTAGAACTTAACATTGTATTTTTAAATGAGTTGCATAGGTACAATACCTTAAACAAGAAATAAAAACATATAACACAGCATAACAAAAATAACCTTAAATTTGTATCAATATACAAAAATCAATACCAATATAAACTGTTTATAACTAGTATTTGCTTTTTTAGTTTAAAAGTAGATTCAGTAATCTACCTTTTACCCTATCAATCCTATACCCCCCCTTTTTTTCCAGAATGAGATCCCTAAATCTAATCTCTTTTTGCTTAGTTTCCTCCCTGACCATTACCAATAACAACTTGTAACCAACTCCCTTAAATGATGATAATCATCCATAACCCACCTACCAACCAAAACCAACCAACCTACCTCTTGGTAATATGTGCATTGTGTTCTTAAAATTACTTCCTGATATCAGAGGGTGATGACATCTTTTGGGGACCCTGAGAAAATTAAGATAATGTCAAGTCCTGGGAAAGTTAGCTGTTGTCCAGTCTTGGTGTGATGGGATAAAGCAAGGCTTCTCTGAAGTCCTGGCTGGAGTAGTCTATGAGGCTGGACCATCTTAGATAACAGCCTTGAAATTGTCCTGAGCAGTTTTTAGTCCAAAGCTGATCTTTGGATGGTGTTTGTCAGCTTAGTGGTGTTACCATAATTCAGGTGGAATCATTGTGGGGCCCCATCATCTTTTTGGAGAATTCAAAGGTAGCTGTTAGGAATAATCACAATTCACTGCAGAAATCTTAAACATTTTAAATGTCATATGTAGCAGATCTTGGAGAGGTTGAAGGACTATAATCAATTAAATACATCTAGGGCACACAAACTTAGTTCCTAGTTACCTACTTCAGACTCAAGCCCAAAATCATGTACAGGAAGCTAGATGAAGCCTATTTCTAGAATCAGTTAGTACTCTATATGAACATTAATATCAAACCAAAGGTTTAAATATATATGTATATATTAATCTTATAAATTTGGAGATAATATTTATACCTTAAGAAAAATTTTAAAGAGTCAAAATAAAACCAAAGGATTATGATATTAGTGGCAATAGAATAGTCCCTAATTTTGATTTTTCTTCTGTCCCATACCAGGTGGCTCTTCTGACATGAGACAGAGATTTTGAATTTTCCTTTAACAAGCATGCTTGGGTTTAGAGAAGGAGAGAGCCATGCTCCAACTCCAAAGCCAGCTTTAATTTTTAATCGAATTGGGACTACAAAAAAAGACCATTTGCCTTATATGTCTGTAGAGAACAGTAGAGACAACATTTGGGAAGATTTATGAGATTCTATCCTATTGGAAGTGTGCTATACCATTAGGCCAATTTGCTCTTTTCTTGGGCATTTTCTCTGGATGATTCATCCTTCTTATTCAGATGTCTCATTTGTCCAGTGGTCTTCTGAGTCCTCCATTGGATGCTTTTATTCTCCTGGAAAGACAAGAACAAAACCCTGCCCCAACCTTAACTTTGGGGAGTCTCCCCTGTGGCAGGTGGAATGGCTACACTGTTTGATGAACTATCTCTTCTCCTAAGCAAGAGGTCTCTCCTGTTCAAATCTAATCTTTATCAATTTTAATGGTATCCATAGTTTTCTTCTCCTGTGGAAACAAAAGCAAAACCTCTTCCCTAATGTAACACATATCCTGGTTTCCCTTCTGAGGTCAACACGTCTCTCAAGTACACAGGCTGATTCCATTCAGCAGTTTTTTCCTTTATCCAGTGGCTCTCTGCAGCTGTTGTTCCTTTCTCATTAGCATTGAGAAAATTTAAAGTTAATAAAATATTGTATAATCAGTCTTGGGGGGGGGGTCTTTATTACCCCTTTCTGTTTATAAAGCAAATCTTTTAAAGTACAATTAGATCTTTCTGTGACTGCTTGCCCTGTAGGATTGTGTAATATGCTTTATATTATAATAAGGAAAAAACTGTTTCATTTTACTAGAGACATATGCTGGAGCATTGTCAGTCTTAATTGATACAAGTATCCCCATGATGGCCATAACTCCTAATAAATGTGTAATTACGGGCTGGAGAGATGGCTCAGAGGTTAAGAACACTGGCTGTTCTTCCAGAGGTCTTGACTTCAATTCCCAGCAACCACATCTAGAATGAGATCTGGTGCCCT
Source organism: Peromyscus nudipes (assembly GCA_902168325.1). Classification (NCBI taxonomy): domain Eukaryota; kingdom Metazoa; phylum Chordata; class Mammalia; order Rodentia; family Cricetidae; genus Peromyscus; species Peromyscus nudipes. The sequence goes on from CABHPH010142562.1 coordinate 30,365, forward strand.
CTTCTGGCCTGCAGGGATAAATGCAGACAGAACACTGTATACATAATAAATAAAATAAATCTTTAAAAAAATAAAAATAAAAATAAAATAAATGTGTAATTACAAAATCACACTTTTCAGAACTTAAAGCAGTTGCCCATTGAAATCCTGAATAGATATCGATGACACACAGAGGAGGAAGAGGAGGAGCCAGGAGGTTGGATGGTCTTGTCAGTTCTGGAAGTGGAGTAGAGAGCAGGTGTCACTCTGTCACTCTGTGGATCTCTCAGGTTTATTCCCTAATATTTACTCCAGAGTTTTATTTCTAGCAACCAACACAAACAAATCTCCACCAATAAGTTCCAAGCCAGCCTGGGTTTCAGAATGAGACTTTATCTCAATCAATCAATCAATAGAATCAATTTCAAGTTACTTAAGTTGCGAAATGGGAAAAATCAAACTGCAGAACTTCTGAAAGATATTTGAGGGATGGAGAGCCAGCTCAGTGAAGAGAACTTGCTGTCATGCCAGAGGACCTGAGTTTGGCTTACAACTGCCAGGAACTCTAGTTCCAGGCGATCTGATGCCCCCCTTTGGCCAACATGGGTAGCTACACACGTGCAATACATTAATATGCACACACATACACATAAATAAATCTTTTACAAAGACATTTGAGTGGATAAAGAAAATCACACACATACACAACACACACATACACACAGTTTTATTCAGCTGTAAAGGAGAGTTAAATAGTATCATTTGCAGGAAAATGAATAGAACTGGAATAATCATGTTATAAAACAAACCAGACTCAGATAAATATCATATGCAGAGCAGAATCTAGATTTAAATAAATATGTATGAGTTATAGATGACATAAAGGTAAAAGGGGACTATGTAGAAGTTGGGTCCTTTAATGGAGGAGGTAGAGGCAATATGAGACTGTGATGGAGAGTAAGAAACACAAAATATCATATGATTATCTTACATGCAGAAGGAAAACCACTTGTCAGGAGGAAGAGAACCAGCAGAAGAGGGGGGAGGCAGGGGAGTGATATATATGCATGAAAATGTTATAATGAAACCCATTATTTTCACCAGCTATAAAATTAATGGGAAAAAAGAAAACATAGAGACAGTGTGAAGTTGTGTGTGGTAGGATCCCAGAAACCAAACGCAATCACATAAACTATAAAGGGGTAGATTGAAGAAATGTCAAAATCAGTAACTTCTGGAACAATATGCCAGATTGAGAGCACAGCTGCTCTTTCACACCTGGGGAGATTAGTGCTAAGATGCTCCCCAACAGTGACCAAAATCTATGGGTTCTCGAGGCCATTACAGAGAACAGCTTGTTAACTGGGTGCAGTAGTGCATATCTGTAGTCCCAGCTATTTGAGCAGCTGAAGCAGGGGAATTATTTGAGCTCAGGAGTTCAAGACCAACCTAAGTAACATACCAAGACCCATCTCAAAAAAAAAAAATCTTAAGCCAGGCGTTGGTGGGGCACGCCTTTAATCCCAGCACTCGGGAGGCAGAGCCAGGCGGATCTCTGTGAGTTCGAGGCCAGCCTGGGCTACCAAGTGAGCTCCAGGAGAGGCGCAAAGCTACACAGAGAAACCCTGTCTCGAAAAAACCAAAAAAAAAAAAAAAAATCTTAAATAAAATGGCTTAGTATTTGCAAATCTATACACATTTCCCTCCTGACTTCTCATCACCTCTAGGCGTTTGTGGGTACTATGGGACTGAACTCAAACTCACCATCTCCTGCCTCATCTCCCCTAGTTCCTGTGCCACTATGTCCAGCACACAGTGTTCTTTTGTTTAGTTTTTGGTTTTGTTACATAAATTTATATTCTACACAAAAACATGAGGGGGGCACTTATGATATCCAAAGTTAAGTTAGAGAAGCGTCCCTTCTGGGCATAGTGGTGCACACCTGCAATGTCAGCCCTTGGCAGGCTGAGGCAGAAGGATCACCAGTTCAAGGCCAACCTAGGCTACATAGCAAGACCTTGTCTCAACAAGCAATGGTCATGTATTTACAATGGATTCTGGATACTCAACGTGACTCAGGTATGTACTGAGTCAGAATGCTTTTGTTCCCCCAGAACTGGCAGTTGGCATGGTCAAAAGTGCCAGTACAGGACACCTCTCCCCATCCTGGTCCCAGCATTTCCAGGCAGTCTTTGGAGCCAGGCAGCCTTGGGAGCCGGGGTGACAGTATCCTCTGTCTCTCAGAAACAAAAAAAGGCCCATTTGTTCTCTGTCTTTCTTCTCCGTCTCTCCTTTCTTCAAGTTTTCCATCTTAAGTACATTCAGAGAATCTCTCACTGACTATTCAAGAATGATTTATGTTTGAACGTATATGGTATCAGAGTGAAGGGCTTAGGATTGAAGAGAGACAGAAAGAGACAATGGGCAGTGACATTGATAAATGCCCCAAAGACCAGGCCCAGTATGAGTAAAGTTGTGAGACAGCTCACCATAGCACCGCAAGAAAATGATCTGCTCACTGCACCAGCAGCTGGGGGAGCAGAGCCCTCTTCCACTGTACCCTGGAGCACTCCTGGTAGATAAGCACCTGGGAAGGAAAGATCAAGGGTTCTGTGGCTCTGCCAGCCTCAGAGCCTTGCAAGTTTCTTGAATGAGTTACAAATGCCTCCATCCTGCTGGGCCTGTCTGGAGGGTGTTTGCCTCACCTAATGCCAGGCATTGCTTTGCCTTAATTTGTCCAAAAGCAAAACCTGGCATCTGTTCTCTTTTGGCAGAAAGGCAAGCCCACCCCTCCCAGGCCATTCATTCTTCACAAGGCTGGAGTGGGGCAGGGAGGTGGTGTGTGCAGCACCTCAAGAAAGCCAGGCCTGCTGGACTCCTCAGTGCAGGATTTGTATCCGTACAAAGGGTGCAGAGGCCTCTGTGACTCTAACTTGCTGTCCTCAGAGTTCCAGCTGTTGAGATTCTTTGCTTGGTTTTTATTACATTAGTCTTCTGGAGAAAAAAACATTTGAATCAGCAAGAATCAGTGTCCACATGCTTTATTATAAATATCTCCAGGGAAACCTAAGGTTATTTCATAGGACTACCAAAGTTACATGCCTACTTTGGTTTCGGCAGGAATCTGGGAGGAGCACCAAGCAAGAAGCTCAAAAACTCTCTGTGCTTTGGGAGGCCTTTTTTAGAAGCTGGGCACTCATTCACCTCTGAGAGTGACCAGCTGGGCAAATCCCAAACTCTTAGGGAGTAAAGACAGAAAAAAAATTACCTATCCACACTTCCTACTAACAGCACCAGGTACAAGTTTTGGCGATCCTGATGTTTATAATAAATTTTTAGAGCTTCAGAGCCCCAGGCCCCGATTGGGGCCTCAGCTCTAAAGAAGACATCTCACTCTGCTGTATTAAGGTCCCACTACTTCCTCTCCTGAGGAAACATCAGATGGAAGTCTGAGATTGTTAAAACAAAGATGAAGAAGAGACTCAGGTTCTGCTTCAGATAATGGGCTGGCCTTGTTCCTTCAGACCCTGTGGAGACCCAGCACTAGCCCCGTAAGGGAGCTCACAGCAGGCCAAGTGTGTCTATTCTTTGTTATGCAGCCTCTTCAGCTAGGTTCCCAGCAGTGTGTGTCCTGCATTGCAGAATGCCTCCTTCCTTTCCATAGCCCTCCCCTGGGTTGCAATTCCTGAAGCCAAGTTTGTCTTCTCTGAGGAGGAAATAGGTGTAGGGTGCTGGGCTTAGCAAGGTTGGTTGTTTACAAGCTTTGGGGTCTGCTGAACACCTCATCTGTCCCAGCATGTCTCTGGGCATTTCATATCGAATCATCTCAATGTGCAAACAGGTCACGTCTTTGTCCATGCAGATTCATGGCAGGGGACAGACAGCAGCTGCCCAGAACATGGCTGTGCAACCACCCAGGGCCTGAGAAGATGCCTGCCACAGGTCCTCCCTGCTCTTTCTCAAAATGACTCTTTCCCACCTGCTCCCTGGGGACCCTTACCAACCAGGATGGTGAAACATGGGAAGCGTGAATGTCCAGGAATTGTGCAACACCCCCCCCAACACACACACACGTGAGTGTTGCTGTTGTGGAATACTAGCTTAAGATGTGTTACACTTGTTTGTGCTGTGGAACATTTAATGATGCAAAGATGTGTTGTATTCCTTTATGTTGCATTTGTTTAACTCTGTAAAGCTGTGTAGTTTGCCTGTCTAAAACACCTGATGGTCTAATAAAGAGCTGACTGGCCAACAGCAAGGCAGGAGAGATGATAGGCGGGACTGCCAGGCAGAGAGAAGAAATAGGAGGAGAAATCAAGCCTCAAGGGAGAGAGAAGAGGAGGAGTAAGAAAAGGAGAAGGAGAGGAGGACGCCTGGGGCCAGCCACCCAGCCACCCAGCCACCCAGCCAGCCATGGAGTAAGAAGGAAAGACATAGAGAACAAAGAAAGGTAAAAAGCCCAGAGGCAGCCAGGCAGCAGTGGCCACGCCTTTAATCCCAGCACTTGGAAGGCAGAGCCAGGCAGATCTCTGAGAGTTTGAGGCCAGCCTGGGCTACAGAGTAAGATCCAGGACAGCTAGGGCTACACAGAGAAACCCTGTTTCAGAAAAACAAAAAACAAAAACAAACAAAAAAAAAGCCCAGAGGCAAAACATAAAAAGAGAAACTTGATAATTTAAGTTAGAAACGCTGGCTACAAAGAACCACATTACTTATGAATGCAGTAAGAATAAGTCTCTGTGTATTTATTTGGGATCTGGGTGGTGGGCCCCAAAGAGGAAAAAAAAAAAAAAACAACTACATGTTGCCCAGGTGGGAACATCTCAGACTATAGCTATGGCAGCAAGGGGTCCAGGTATCAAGTCACACAGGCTGATGTTTCAGTAGGAAAGTGTGGCTGTAGTGACCTTCCCTCTGCCTTTTGGGTGGGTCCTCTTCTTGGAGACCTTCCTGGAACACACTCCAGAGCAGCTTCCACTTGGGCTGCATCCCAAGATGGGTACAGAAGTAACCTATTTACCTTCTTATACTACAGGTTCACAAGGCTGAGCCAGGAGTGATATGGCTGGCACCTGATCTGGGAGCAGTCACACCCTAAAAGTCCATACACACCTTGGAAGAGGCCCCAAGGTGGACAGCTGGTTCTCTTATAGCCTCTGACCTCCACAGAGTTACCTTTGGCCTGACCATCACTCAGGCCTCATCTACCAGCTTGCACAGTGACTGCCACTAATGTACAGGCTCTGCAGGCCTGGAAACGGACACTAACCATCAATCACACCCACCAATGCAAAGCCAGCAAGTATATAACAACCTTGGGACTCACTGAGCCAGGAGTCTCTGGGGTCAGAAGAAATGCCTTATCTCAAACTCCACTCCCTCAGGAGGCAGATGAGGCTTCTAGACCCCAGGCTAGTCCCCAGGCAACACCAAAGTTAGCCAGCTGTTGGATAATTGCCCCTTGTGGTGCTGAAGGATCCAATTGGAAGCCTGGGGGTCTGGGGTAGGGAGGGTTTAAAGGAAAAATCTGCCCACGTTAGCTATGGGCCCCGTGGCTTTGCTTGGTGAATAAAGGAGAATAATAAGGTAGTCTTTCCCCTGTGGATACATCTGGTCCGTGTAGGTGAGGACGAGGATAACATATTGCCATGTGGGGTGTGAGGAGTAGAGAAGGGTTACAGCAGGGGACCCACACAGCCTACGTTCTGGGAAGCACTGCTGTGACTGACAGGGGTGTGGCAGCCAGGGAATCACACACACTACAGAATTCACTGGGAAGGCTTCACTAGGGAACATGGTTTAAACGGCTCCAGTGATCTTGCTGGCTGTGAAGTTTATAAAGCAAATAAAAATGGTTTCACATTTGGAGTTTCTACCCAACCATGCTAAGGAGGCACTCGGGGGAACAAGCATGTGACTCCAAAGGTGGCCTGTGGTGCCACCAACAGTCAGAGGACTCCTGGGGACTTCAGGAAGTGAGCAAAGAAGCTAAACAAAAGGTAATGAGGTCTCTGGTGGACTCCACATCAGCCTCCCTACCTGACAGCTCCCAGGCCGAGAGCTCTGGGAGGGGGGACCCTGTAGATGCTAAGACCTCCGACTCCACGGGAACATAGTCTCTGTCTACCCATCTCCTCCTGTAGGGTTGTAGTGAAAATGTACCTGTTGTATGTTACCAAACACCGGTCACCTGGGGGATCAATTGCCCAACCCCCCATGTGAGACTGTATCTACACCCTAACTCCTAAACAACCCAGGAGGAGAGGATGGAGTGGGTAGAAGAGCCCCAGAAAGAGGGTAAGGGTTCTTTCTATGATGCTCGTGGGCTCTGCAGGACGTCCCTTCAAATCTTGGCTCACTTGGGGATGGAATCATGGAGGATGTTAAGTGGGAGCAAAAGGTAGTCACATAAAGACTCCGTCTTGAACAAAGGAACCATACTAGTTTGTTTCTGAAAGAGAAGATGCTTCCAGTGATTGAGAGAATTAGCATCAAGGAATTGATAGGAATAGACTACCCCTGTAAGAACAGGGCAGAGGGGTAGAGGTGGAAATGGAAAAGGGGATGAAGAGCGAGACCACCAAGGGTATCATAAAGCACCCGTGTTTCCAACACTTCTTATTCGACCTTCGCACACAAACATAGAATTCAAAACACATCAACTGTCTGACCCGGTATTTCTTTCAAAATCGGTTAAAACCTTCCTGCATCTTCTTCTCCATCATTACTGTGATGGCTTGGAAGATTACAGCTCTGAATTTCAGCCCTAGTCAAGCGCTCTATTTCCCTTTACCTTCTGAGGCCACTGAATAAGCAAAAACTTGCATTTCTGGAAATGCCCTGCCATTGTTACTGAGCCCTACCAAAGACCAGATCCACTGGGTGACCATGGCATGACTGGCAGGAAAACACAGTACAGAAGGGACACTTGCCTCTGTTCTTTGTGATCGACATGCTGAGATGTGAAAATGTCTCGCATCAAGAGAATTTGAGATGCGTGTTCTGTGCACGATAACTAGGGGTTCTGATAATCAACCTAGTTAGCTTCTGCACTCCTTAGCATGGCTTACAGAAGCTGTCATTCCATACAGCACCAGATATGTCCCAACCTTAGTAAACTAAGAATGCCCCCAATTGGAGATATCGTGGTGCCTTTGTCCTGCCTAGGAAATCATGCTCAGCCTAATAGCTGTCTTGTGTTCCTCTAGTTGCTGTACAAAAGCCTGTCAGAGCAAATCTCCTAACATATATCTACACATCCTACCATATGAGTAGACATCTCACGTAGCAATTCAGCAATGTGTATGTCTTCCTGGTGGGAATCATCTCTGAGCATTCCTCAGAATGTGATATGCATGCCATATTTTTTAAAAAGGTATTACAGGTCTAAGCTATTTTTGTTTTTTTAAATTCATGTTTGGTTGATTCAGTGTGTATGTGAAGGGGTACACATGTGCCACTGTGTGTGTGTGTGTGGTCAGAAGAGAACTTGAGGAAGTTGGTTCTCCTCTTCTACCATGTGGTTCCAGGGATCAAACTCAGGTCACCAGTCATGGCAGCCAGCAGCTTTACCCACTGAGCACAGGTCTAAGCTTAATAAACCCTGTTCTGTCTGAAGAAGATTTTTAAAAAAAAAAAAAAAAAAAAAAAAGGACATATAGTTGCAGGGATGGCAAACATCTCGCAAAGTCCTTGGTCCTTGCTTTGCCCTGGGCACACTCTATTCTAACTACCTTATCCCAGAGACCTTATCCACTGTGAGAGGAGTTCCTAGGGAAGCTCTGTTCTTCGTTATCCTGGGATGTTGTATGAGATGTACCGTCTGGCATAGTACTCATCAGAGTGTGCCACATGCATGTAAAACCAATGAACAGGAGAACTTGTGGCATGAGAACGCCAGTAGCACACTTGAGGGTGAGTGGAAGAACGGTGTGAAACGGATCCAACTTAAAACAAGAACTCTATGGCCTGCACGTGAAGGTGGGCTGCTGAGGTGAAGCTCTGTAGATGGGGAACGGGGAAATCAATGCTTTACCAGGCGGCTTGAACAGATTCAGGCAGCTTCCAGGCCTAGTCCTAGGGCCCAGGGGCAGGTGAGTAGCCCCAGGGGATGACCCAGACTTTGCGGCGCCAGTTTCTGCTGTGTTGGGACCACATCCGGTGCTCTGACTTGGATCGTTGTCCCCAGAGTCCCAAGCGCTTCAGGCTTGTTTGCCACACGTGACGAGATTAGCTGATACAGTCTTTAAGGGACCAGGCCTTCTGGGAGGAAGTTAGGTGGTAGGATCTGCCCTTGAAGAGGATACCGGAACCTCACTCACCCCCATTTCCTTTCTCTTCACTTTCTGGCTATATGACGTGAGTAGTGCTCCTACTACGTGCTCCCAGTACCAGCTCCAACCAACAGAGCAAGTAATCAGGACCGAAATTTGAAAGAGGAGTGGCTATAAACCTCTTCTCTTCATGAATTACCTTAGGCATTCTCTTACAAAGTGAACACACACAGATATTATTTGTTCACCTGTAAAATGAGTTACCTGTATCGGTACCTAAAACTCCTTTGGATATGTGTACATCCTACCACCTCAAAAGCCCTATAAAATTCTGTGGCTAATCATGAATGACTAGGACCACCACAAAATACAAGAAAAGTCGTTTTTAAAGATTAGATCAACTTATGAATCAAGGAGAAAATTCTCAAGAACATAGTAACTTTTTTTTCACAACCATAAGCCATGCTAATAAATTCCCCCAGAAGCCCACTCAAAAATGAAAATCTTTAGTTAGTATTATCACTATCAGTGTTACTATCACAACTACGTTTATTTTCACAATGTCTGATTTCTATGAAAAACTTGTGAGGGAAATTTCTGAGGGGGCCTGGGAGATGGTTCCACAGATAAAGTGCTTGCTAGCTATGCAAGTGTTAGGACCCTGTGTTCAGATCCCCAGCACCATATGAAAAGCTGGGCATGGTTGTGTGAGCCTGCAATCCCAGTGCTGGGAGAGAGGGAGGGAGGGAGAGGAGCATCCCTGGGCCATGCTGAAAAATGGTGAGCTCCGGGTCCAGTGAGAGACCCAGTCTCAAGGGGAAAAGCAGAGAGTGATAATGCTGGATAATGGACATCTTCCCCTGGCCTCCACACAGGCGCAGAGACATTTGGATGGACATTAAAATGGAAATAGAGCAGGTGAGATGGCCGAGTGGGTAAAGGCACTTGCCACCAAGCTTGATGATCTGAGTTCAATCTCTGGAACCCACAAAGTAGAAAGAGAGAACCACTTCCCATAGATTGTCCTCTGACCTCCACACACATGTCATGGCATGAATAAACACACAAACACACAAATAGACACATGCAAACAAATGTGAGAAAAACAGAAATTCAAAATATAAAAGATGTGTGAAAAATTGCTTAGAAATGGGCAGATACTGCTAATGTCTTTTCTGACAGAAAGAGAACTAGACTGCATGGCTGAGCATCAAACCCTCTAACTGGCAGTGGGCGCCATTTCTCTTTATGAGATGGCTCTTCCTTCATCTCAGCCCTCACTACACTTTCAATGTAGCTGAAGAATGCAACCAGATTATTTCATCCTTTGCTTTAGGTTTAGAACCACTGCTTACATACATCTGGCTTAGGAACTGACTTGTGTTGCCAGGCTGCCAATACATTCTTTTAAATAGTACCCGTGTTTCTAGAATTTGTGCATAAATCGAAATGCATTCTATGTTTTTGGGCTAATGACCTTATCTCTCTGGGTTTCAGTTTCTGGGTCTGAAATCTGACTGTGGCCAAAGTTCACTTGTGCTTTAAGGATTCCTAAGCCTGGACATGGTCTGATCCATGAGGTTATGTAGTTATCAACAACTCTCTTATACTGAGAAGTCCAGTATAGTTTATTTCCTATAAATCAGTAAGAGTGTATTTGCACTGAAGTTCTTATCACTTAAAACACACATGCCAATCACCTGGACATCTTGCTAAAATTCAGATTCTGATAGAGCCACCCAGTGTTTACATTTGTAACAGGCTTCTAGGTGATATTCATGCTGCTGGCCCATGGGTCATATGCTAAGTGACCTGCCTACTGAGCAAAAGGCTCCATCCACGAAACATTGCCTGTGACACTGCCATCTGGCCAGGTTGTCTGCAAGGGGACAAAACAGGCATCTCTAGCCTGGCCAGATACCAAAAAGATAGTTTAGCAGAAAAGCATTCTCCAAGGCATGGGTGTTCAACAGGAAGAGTGTCTCATGGGTCCAGGATTGATGACAACACACAGGCAATAGAGACAGAACAAAGGCAGCACAAAAAGCTGGCCATAGACACAGAGACCAAACATCTGGGGCACCAGAGTTAAAAGAAAGAGATTCTGATACTGTGGGGACAAATGGCAGCTAGTGAGCAAGCTGGGCCAGCATGGTGGCTCAGCAGGAAAAAGCACTTGCTGCCAAGTCTGAGGACCTGAGTTTCACTCCTTAGAACCCACGTTGTGAAAGGAGAGAACTGACTCCCAGAGGTTGTCCTCTGACCTCCACATGTGTGCGAGGCTCATAATACACTAAACAAACGAATAAAAACATGACAGGTAGCTGCTACAGTTTGCACTCTACAATGGAAGGCTTTTGTTCTCCTTCAAGTCTGGCTTAGAAGTATGGAAACTGTTACAAGAGTGTTGGGTTCTGTAACCTTCCACTAAATCCCATGAGTGCATGTCCTTGCATGTCCCACTGTGGTTCACAGCCCCAATGAAGGGCTTCTTTACTTTGAGGCAATCTTTTAGTTTAGCCAGGATTTTTCTATAGGAAATAGGGCAAAAAATAAATTTAAAAGGTAGTTTAAATGTAGAACCATTTATGGTCATGTTTACCTCAGAGATGGTAAGATTTCATTCCAGATCATCCAGTCACACCTAGGGTGGCTTTGGTAGTTTGAATGCAATTGGCCATAGGGAGTGGCACTATTAGGAGGTGGGGCCTTTTTGGAGTAGGTATCGCATTGTTGGAAGAAGTGTGTCACTGTGGGAGTGGACTTTGAGATTTCATATATGCTCAAGCTACACGCCCAGTGTCTTAGTTTACTTCCTGTTGTCTTCGGATTAAGATGTAGAACTCTCAGCTCCTTCTCCAGCACCCTGTCTGCCTGCATGCTGCCATGTCCCACCATGATGATAATGGATTGAACCTCTGAACTGTAAGCCATTCCAATGAAATGTTTTCCTTTATAAGAGTTGCCATGGTCATGGTGTCTCTTCACAGCAACATAAACCCTAACTAAGACAGTGGTCAATGCCACTAAAAAGCAATAGAGGAAGAATGGAAGGACCACAGGGCTGGCAATCTAACACTAGACACAGGACTAGAGGCAAGAAATCCAAAGTCAAGATCCCAGCTGGACTGGGATGAACCAACCCAACTGTCCTTGGCTTATGATGGCCATCCCCTCCCTGTCTTTGTCTGACCATCCTCTGTATGTTGGCATCCTAATCTCTTCTTGAGAAAACATCAGTCACAATATATTAGGACCCATCCTCATGGCTTCATTTTAACTCTGCTTTTTAAACCCTCTACCTCCAAATACAATCAAATTCTGAGTTAGTTAGGGGTTAGGATTCAACATAGGAATGGCTATGTGTCACAGTTCAGCTCCTAACCTTGTCATGTTCTTCTTTGGGATGGCTTCTGGGCTGGTTAACCACAGCTAGGCATCAGTACAGCAATTGCCATGACAACTTTGTGAACTCTGCAACAGCATGGTCGATTAGATACAGTCACAGTTGGCCACGAAGGGACAGCAGTGCTAATTAGCCGATTAATGTCGGAGGGCAATGACATGCCATGTGGTCTTATTGCTGTCCCCGTCTTGTTCTACACATTTATGGACAAGGAATGAACACAGAAGGCATGCTGATGAAATCTTTGGGAGACACAAGGCTGAAGTGGGTATGGTGAGGCATGCTTGCAATCCTAGCACTCAAAGGGTAGAGATGGAGGATTAGGAGATCAAGGCCAACCTCAGCTTCACAGCAAGTTTACAGCCAGTCTGAATTACATGAGACTCTCTCAAAACAACCACAACTTTTGGCTGAGAGGATTAATGAACTACATAGTTGCCTGAATAACTTTAACTCAAATGTCTTCATCAGTGACAGTGGGATGTCTTGAAAACATCTGATAGAATAAAGACTAAACTGTACTTCCTAACAGTAGCACATACAGGCTGAGAATACAAGCAGGCTGTGGTCAGGTGCATGGCCTTTGCTGTGGACAACAGGAGATGCAATGGAGGCTCAGCTGTCTTGCCAGAAAGAACGTGACCAATTAAGGGAGGGACACAATGGCAGCGGGACATGTGGCTTGCACTCTCCACAGAAGCCTCCAATTTGGCCTGTAAATTGAATGAGGATGCGGTGGAGGTGATGGGCTGTTGTTTCTTACAGCTGAGGAACTGAATGGGAAAGAAAGGTCAAATTAGATCTGTTAAGAAGCCCCTCCTGGGACCCAAAAACTTGGAACCAAGAATCAGACAGCAAGAGAACACCGGAAAGTTGAAAGAGGAGACGCCTCAGCTTTAGTGGGGAAGAGAGATCCATGACTGGACATGTAGACAGGAGCCTTAGCAATGACCTAATACAAGAAACTACATTAATCAGGGAACACTTGGTACCCGAACTGCTTGAATTGAGAAAGACTTTTAAACAAGCAATGAAAGAGCCGTCACAGCCTAGCTCATGTGACTGTATGGGGCCTTGATAACACTGATTTTTTTAGTATCCCTTTATCCATCCAAAACAAATACGAATGGATGATGGCGAGCATTCAGAGAAGCTGCGCAGTCTCTAGAAAGTTTCTTTAAATAAAGCTAACTGTGCATGTCTTACACATTTGTAAAGCATGTGGAAGAACAATAAGGACAGCCACTGCAAGAGTTTGAACACAGGCACTCCCAGGAGTGGGGAAGGCTGTTGGATGGAGACCCTAGTACAGGGGTGGACTGTCTCCCACTGGAAATTTATAAGTCATAAAAGATATTGACACTGCTTATTGGATTCATGTCAGAACTAGGTGACCAGCCCCTATTGCTGAAGGCACTACCAGCCTCAGCTGCAGGACATTTTAAAGATCAACCTCAAACCGAACTGGAAGCTCCTTTCCTACTGGCTGGCGTCCATGCAGACTGCTCAGGGAGAACTGTCCCCAACAGTTCTGCTTGGCTGTGGGCCCTGTGTGGCTACAGCGGCATCATGCCAGGCAAGATGTACCCTGGACGACAGCGGCACCACTGCCTTGGGTGTGACCAAGAGCTTTCTTATTAGATTCAAGGTTTGCTTCCCAGGAGAGAACTCACATCTGGTACTGTACTCAGGGCATAAGCCTGCGGCTGGGAAGGTCATGGGCCCTAGTGGGGAGACCATAACTATTTTTTTAAATGAATGTGATGTGCCTGTCAAACTGCCTTCTATACATGTGTTTATGCTCCATAGGCCACCGTTGCTGTCACCCTTAATTGGTCATGGAAGGAAATCCACATTTTTTACAGTGGGAGGTGTACTGAAAATACTCCTAACTAGTCAAATTCCTGGGAGGAAATGACTGCTGCAGGGACCCAGGGGACTGATGCTCAGCCACAGACGGAGAAAAACAACCAGGCATTTATATCACCTCCTCCAAGACAAAGGGAAAATCATGGAAAGTGGGACAGAAAGAATATATAAGAATATATATAGAAGAGGTAGTGTTGTGTAGCAATCTCCTTTAAATTGAAATATTTCATCCTAAAGAGATACTCGTTAAGACTCCAGAAGTAAATGAAACTTAAAAACCTCAGTTAATAACTCAAGTCTCAGGAAGTTCCTAAAATTTATAAAATTCACAAGACCCCCCTCACTAAGGTTATAAAAATAGTAATGGTGACTGACAAAGAGTTTCCTTAAGAATAAAAGGCTAATGCAAGATAGAAAAGTTTTCTGAAGATGTTCGTTTGTATATGTGACTAGGAACACCAAGATGGCATGTTTTAAGCACAACAAAGGCATTTCTCAGAAAGAGCCGCTTAAGAAGACTTTTGGGTCTAGGTTGAAATGGGAGAGAAAGGGAGAGAAAGCAATGACCAGCATCTTTATGTACTTTAAGATTCTAATTTCCGGGTCTAAGGAGATACAAAATTAACCCAGTCACGTCTTAACAAACTTGAGATTTCACTATTTACTTGGGAAGTCAGAGATTGAAAGTACAAGACCTGTTAGAGATACAAAATCATATATAGTGTGCTTCTAGAGTTGGCTGAAGGGTGTCCTCCTTAAATTCTTGTCCACTGGAGCCTCAGAACACATTACAGGAAAAAAAAGTACTTACAGAAGTTATTTCTAAGAGTCAAGATGAGGTCATATCGGATTAAGCATAGACCCAAATCCAATGATTAGAGTCCTTTTGGGAAGAGAAGACATAAAGACCCAGAGAACCCATGTAAGGACAGAAAAGTTCTGTTGTCACAAGCCAGTTCCTACCAGTAGCCAAGAGACAACAAAGGTGTTTCCTCTAGACCCTGAGGAGGGAGTGTGGTCCTGCTTGGAGCCCTGCATTTGGACTTCCGGCTTCCGGAACTGTGAGAGAATAAGTTTCTTTTGCTGCATGACTTAGCTTCGTTTCCTGCTGCTGTGATAAAATACTCTGACAAAAGCAACTTAAGGGAGAGAGTTTATTATGGTCCACAGTTCAAGGAGGAGGTAGTCCACCACAGCAGGAAAGCCAAGAAGGCTGTGGCTGAAAGCAGCTCGTCACATCCCATCCGCCACTAGGAAGCAGAGTGATGCATGCACACTGTTGCTCAGCACCTTCTCTCCACTTGACAAGGGTCCAGGATCTCACGCAGGAAATGGTACCATCCACAATGGGTGGGTCTTTCCATCTTCATTAATGCAATCGATATAATCCCCACAGGTATATCTCAAGCTACATCTCCCAGGTGATTCAAGATTCTATGACACTGACAATCAACACCAACTGTCTGCGGTGGTTTGAATGAGAAATGTCTGCTTTAGCTCAGGTGTTTGAACACTTAGTCATCAGTTGGTGACATTGTGGAAATTATGGAACTTTTAGGACCATGAGCCTGGCTGAAGGAAGTCACAGAAAAGACTATTGACCATTTATCAATTGTCTCCGTCCCTTTAGTAGTAGAGGCAAACTTATAATTTTATAAGAATAACATTACAAAGAGTTGTGTGATGAGAGATATTTATATCACCAACTAAAAGTTAAGGTTTCTTTGGATAGTGTCTTAGTTACCTGCAGGCAGACATGGTGCTGGGGTAGTGGACAAGAGTTTACGTCAGATCCATAAGCATAAGGAAGAGAGATCGAGATAACTCAATGACTTGGGCTTCTGAAACCTCAGTCCCCAGTGACACACCTCCTCCAACAAGCCACACCTCCCAACCCTCCCCAAACAGTTCTACTAACCAAGGACCAATTATTCAAACATAGGAGCCTATGCATGCCAATCTCATTAAAACAACCACAGAGAGACTCCCTCAGCCTTAGGATTGGAGTCCCAACACAAAAAGCTTCAAGAAGCCAACTAGAAAGTCCCTTCCTTTTCTTTTCATGAAAAGCCTTCATTAATACTACAAACAGAAAAAGTTCTGAGTCCCATGGCATCTACCTCAAGGCTTACATTTCTATACTAGCTTTCAATCTGCTAAATAATTTGCATAGAATCACGGTAATTTTTCTCCTGTGGGTAGTGTGTTACCTCAACATGTAAAGGATCAGGTTTAGCAATGAGACGGGAAGGATATATTTCTCTTGCCCCTCAGGTCAGCAAGATGAAATAGTTTAAGTAAATCTATGTGCTCCTTGAGGGAACGAGAAGCATGGCCTCCATATCACCCTGAGTGATGGAAGTGCACAGCTTTATTCTCTCTCCTGCTGGTACTGTCCCTCAAACTCCCCCAGTGTCTCTTGTGGTATGTTCAAAAGCATGGAGTGATGCATCAATAGATTGAAAACACCTATGGCTAGCACAGGAGGCTGGGGAGAAATGCACCAAAGTGCACCACAGTGATGTGTTCTCCTTTTCCTTACGGTTTTATTGCCAAATTTCCTAATTAAGACTATATGGTTCTTATAAGCAAGGAAAAAGCTTACAGGTGACACTTTTAGTAATTTCCCTTTTAGTGATTTCTTTGAAACACAAATTGTGAAGAATTTATCTAGACCAAGGTGAATCCTTTACCAGTCTTGTGTACTCTTTGAATTTTGGGAGTTTGAACAGTATGAAAATATTACTTGCCTCCCCCTTACATTGCCAATGTTATCTCCCATTTTCCCCCTCCATGGTTCTCAAAAATTAGCCAAAGTAATTGTTTTCTTTATCTTGGAACTCACTTGGTAGCCAAGGCTGGCCTTGAACTCACAGAGATCCGCCTGCCTCTGCTTCCCAAGTGCTGGGATTAAAGGCGTGCGCCACCACCGCCCGGCTTGTTTTCTTTATCTTAATTATACTTAAGATCAAGTAGCATGCTTTTATGCCTCATGCTGTTTTCCTAAAGCCCTAGAATATATGACTTAAAACTCTTGAGGGCAAGTGAGGTGGCTCAGCTAAGCAAACCTTGACAATCTGAGTGTGATACCCAGAACTCACGTAAAGATGAAAAGAAAGGATGAGCTCCTGGGCATTGCCCTCTGACATGATTACTGTGGCACACATTTTTAAAATTGTCCTTTTCCAAAGCCAAGACCAATATTTATTTCCTCACTGAACATAAGTGATTCACTTAGTAATATATTTCTTCCCTAAAGATGCCGTGAAACCTATTCTCGTAAGTTTTTGGAAAAGAGTGCAGGTGGCCATGTGTTAGCATTTATACAGGTATTCTGTATTTCTGACAAGAGCACCTTTCCAGGACACACACTGCATCTTGTTTCTTTGTCCTGCATATTACCTCACTGACAGAAGATTATTAGAGGCTTGATGAGTAGTTTGGGTATCTTGGCAATTCCATCCACCATCACACCTAGGAATGTCAAATTTATATCATCCCTGTTGTTTGTTCTGCTCTTTTGGGGGCCCTGCCACCCAGCTCCCAAATAAATCACACACACGGGCTTATTCCTAATTATGAATGTCCGGCCTTAGCTTGGCTTGTTTCTACCCAGCTTTCCTTAACTTATATTATCCTGTCTGTCTTTTGTCTCTGCACTTTTCCCATTCTCTTACTTCTGTAAATCTTACTCTTACTCCATGGCTTTCTGTGTGGCTGGGAGGCTGGACCCTGGCGTCCTCCTCCTTCTCTGGCTACTTCTTTCTCTCCTTCCAGATTTCTCGTTCTATTTATCCTCTCTGCCTGCCAGCCCCGCCTATTTCTTCCTCCTGCCTCACTATTGGCCGTTCTTTATTAGACCATCAGGTGTTTTAGACAGGCACAGTAACAGCTTCACAGAGTCAAACAAATGCAATAGAAACAAAAGTAACACACCTTAAAATAATATTCCCCAACATGACCCACTCACTGTTCTTAGTTGAGAATATAAATTGCACAGAGAAGTTGGAGTGATCTTGAAGTCAGGTTGGCTCATGGGGGGAGGATGATGCAGTGAAGAGTAGCAACCAACCGACAGTGTGTCCTTCCCACCGGTGACTTTTCTCCTTCCCACCCCAGTCATGTGCACAGGGTCTCCCTCCCCTCCTGTTGTTCTGACAGTGCTCATTTGGTGGAGGAATAGAGGAACCCACAGACATGTTTTGGTGGATTTTTCTTGTGAAACAGTGTAACTTACAAATAGTGAACCAACACATACTATTTACAGAATAGTAAATAAAGTAAATCCCTCAAGGGAAGTTTGTTTTCCCCTAAAGATCACAGCAAGATTCTACTAGCACAGTTGGTCTGGGAAACGACAGGTGGAATTAAGAATGGAGCTGGGAAAATCGGCTGAGTCAGTAAGCTGTCCTGTGCTTACGTGAGAGTAAGAACACAGGAGCTTCGTGGGGTGATGCGTATGAAACTGATAAAAGGGGACAGATCTCGAGAAGGGAATGGATGTGCTGGGGAACCTTCAGGAGAATAATTTCGGTGTGCCATTTTATACTGCTTCAATGTGCCCTATATGTTTCTATAATGTTTTCAGTTAAAATTTTGGAAGGAATGGCAATTACTGCTTCCAACCCTACAGGAAACTTAGTAAACAAAGTCAGAAATGTGGATATCTTAGTTTTGGTTTCTACTGCTGTGATGAGACACCATGACCAAAAGTATTTGGGGAGGAAAGGATTTATTTGACTTACACTTCCAGAATCACAGTCCACTGAGAGAAGCCAAGACAGGAACCTGGAGGCAGGAGCTGATGCAGGGGCCATAGAGGAGTGCTGCCTGGTGGCTTGCTCAGACTGCTTTCTTATAAAACTCATGACCACCAGCCTAGGGATGGCACCACCCACAATGGGCGTGGCCCTCCTACATCTATCACCAAGAAATTGCCTTACAAGCCTGTGTACAGCCTGGAAACATTGGAAAATGGAGACATTTTCTTAATAGAAGTTCCCTCCTCTCAGATGACTTTAGTTTGTGTCAAGCTGACAGAAAACTGTCCAGAACAGTGGATAAGCATTGTGACAATTAATCTTGCCAACATGACTGGATTTATATTCACCATGGAAATACACTTCTGGGTGTGCCTATAAAACTATTTTCAGAAGTTTTAAACTGAGCAAGGAAGAGCCATCCTGGATGTGGGCTACATCACCACTTGCTGGGGGTCCTGGACTGAGTAAGAATGAGCTGAACACTAGCACTCACCCGTTTTCTGACTGCAGACACCACATGACCATCTATTTTACATTCCTGCTGCCATGCCTTCTCAACCTTGATGGATTGCTTATCTCTTACACCATGAGCCAGAATAAACCCTCCTCCCTTAAGTGACCTCTGGCTGGGTATTTTGTAGCTAATACAGGGATGAAGCTCAGTGGTAGAACCTTCATATGGCAAGACTCTGAGTTCAGTCCTCATAAACACACACACACACACACACACACACACACACACACACACAC
>CABHPH010142562.1:49504-73496 GCA_902168325.1 Peromyscus nudipes
ACAGAGAGAGAGAGAGAGAGAGAGAGAGAGAGAGAGAGAGAGAGAGAGCGCACCAGCCTGTTGAATGGCCCTCTGTATTAGTCACAGTCTTCTTATAGCTTCCTGTCTCAATGGCACACACACACAGGAATCTGTAAATCATAGATTTTAAATAATACACCAAGGGTTGTGCACTTAGCCAAGTCCAGTTAGGCAGGATGTAAAGCTGTGTCATTTAAAATCTCCAAATAACAAGCATTATCCCCACATTGTTTCCTGCTATAATGTGTGATATGCTGGTCTGAGTGGTTTACACACAATCACAATCATTTACTGAATTCTCACAGCCACCCCATAGGCCAAGTACTTTTTTTTTTTCCAGACAGGAAACAAAAGTAAAGTAAAATAATTTGCCCAAGGTAACTGTTGCAGGCTTTCTATTGCTGTGATAAAACACCATGAGCAAAAAGTAAGTTGGAGGAGGCAAGGGTTTATTTCGGTTTACAGTTCCACATCACACAGTCCATTACTGAGGGAAGTCAAGGCAGGAACAGGCCAGGAACTGGAGGCAGGAGCTGAAGCAGAGGCCAGAGGAGTGCTGTTATGCTCAGCATGCTTTCTTATAGCACTCAGGGCCAGTCCAGTGGTGGCCCCACCCAGAGAGCTGAACTGTCCCACATCAATCATAATTCAAGAAAGTGCACCACAGGCTTTACCCACAGGCAATCCTGGTGGACACACTTTCTGAGTTGGGGTTCCCTCTTTTAAAAAGAACTGTAGCTTGTGTCAAGTTCACACAGAACTAGCTGTGATTAACAAGAGACCAGAGCCACTAATGGGAAACCTTTGTTTTGCAGTGACAATTGATACTGGTCAACTGGAGCTGGGAAATCAGCAGTGATTAAGAGTAGACTGGCATCACTGGGGTGACATCTTCTGGAAGTGTTTCCTCTGGGTCGGCACACAGAAGCTGTGTTCCAGAGGCATCCAGAGATGTATCATATGCTGTTAGCTGATGTAGGTAGTGTAAGAGTCACTCAGTAATACTGGTTTTAAAGGTGTGAAGTGTTCATAGAGAGCAGCTGAGTCTTGGTACTGTGTGGAGGGGCTACAGTCCCTGAGGAGAGGCCACTGGCGAGGTACAGACTTAGTTGCTGCAGAGACCCATGAAGGTCTCATGGAGAGAAGTTGAGGCCTGGCACTATGTGGCAGCATTACAGTCCTCGAGGAGAGGCCACGAGAGGCTAACTGGCAAAGTTACAGGCAAGCTGCAGAGATCCCAGCATTTTGAAGATGTCAGTACCATGGGATGACCACCAAGAACTTGCTGTAGAGTGGAGCCAGCTTGAACCTATGAGACAAGCTGTGTGTTGCAAATTAGGCAATAAACTTAATCAAGATAATCCTTCACAAGCCTTCCCAGAAGCCTGTCTCAGACATTGACAAGTGAGACAGTATCACAAGAAGAATGATACAATGTAAAAGCTCTCTACTAGGTTAGTCAGACATGTGACACAATATAATCCCCCCCCACCCCTCGCAGAATATAACTGGAACTTTTGAGGGCAAATTTGTAGGCAGACACATTCAACTGATTCATTCTACAACAGACAAAGTAATAAAGTCCAAGTCGGCATGTACGTAAGTCCTGCACTTTCCTGAAATTTATGCCTTAACATTGCTGTGTTCCGCTCGAACCGTGTCATCACTAGTATAAAGTCTTACTTCCAAATAAATTTCCCTTGACAAAATGCTAATGAAACAAAACATGTCATGTATAAGTTCGAAGGGTTTTCTAGGTTTGAAAAGTGCTTGCTGAGATGGCCAGTGAAGTGGCTCAGCAGGTTAAGGAGAGTTGCTGGCAAGCCCGATGAGCTGCAGTGATCTCCAGGCCACACAGTAAAGAAGATTAACGTGTGCAAGCTGTCCTCTGACCTCCACACGTGCATGTCTGTAAACACACACACACAATAGAAAAGAGACTTCTCAATGTTTCTTCTGAAAAAGGAAGACTATTTTGGCTAGGGAGGTGATTTAGCGGGTAAGAGTGCTGCTGTATAAACGTGACAACCTGAGTTGGATCCATAGCACTCACATTAAAAAAAAAAAATCAATGCTCTTAATATTGCACATTAAAGACAATGCATCTGGAAATCAGATCCACCTCAAAGCCTCCAATCTGTCAACCGTGTGGAGGAATATTTTGTATGCACACATTTGTTTCTCTCTCTGTAATATACACTCCACAACACAAGTTCAAACTTACATTAAGGACCCGGGAACTGGCTCAGTGGCTAGAGTGCCTGCTGTGTGAGCTTACATAAGGCCCAAGTGTGGATCCCAGCACCCATGTGAGAAGCCATGCTGGTATGCTCCTGAAATCCCAGAGCTCACAGGTGGAGACAGGAAGATCCAGGGGTGCTGTTGGCCAATCAGTGAGCTCCAGACTCAGTGAGACCTTGTTCTCAAACATAAGATAGAGAGGTGAGAGAGGAAGACACCCATACATACACCACACATGTGTATATCACAAAGGTTTTATATTAAAAAATTTGAAAAACAATCTTGGTAAGAAAAACTCAATGGGTCAAGAAAAACTTCTATAATAACGATGTTTAGCTTTCTTTGTGAGCCATACAACAGGCAAATTTACAACTATTGCAAAGGAAGTGATAAAGCAACCTAGATCTAAGTGAGATTCCAGAACCAAATGTTCATAGTCCAAAATAAGTAACAGACTCACTGCCAGGCAGATCTGAGTCCTTCAGGGACTGGCTACTAATGAAAAATGCTGCAAAGTCAGTGACTGAGCAAAGTTTTTGTGTTTTGTTGGTTTTTTTTAATCATAAAATAATTACTTTAATGGTGATCTGAAATAATTTTAAACAACTGATCAATAAGTTTACATAAATGTGGGAGCATAGTGCACTTTACAGAAAAATAAAGCTAAGCATTTAAATATATAAAACAACTTTGGGTATAGATTTCTTGTTAAGTTACTTTTTAACATATACATAATTTACGGCATTTTACATAACTTGCTAAAACAAAAATTGTGGCCAATTAAACTCTTACAACAGTATAGAATATGGCCATAACAGACTCTGTGGGAAGAACAGGATGGAGAGTGATATACTAGAGGTGTTTCCCCTGAATCCTTCCTCTAGCATTTTCCTTTAATTATCTTCTGGGAGGGTGTGGCATTCTTGCGGCATGTAATTTCAATTCCACTATTATTTTTTGTCAGCTATTATCTGCATAGGTAGATTTAAAAACTGGTGTGGGGGGTGCTTTGAACATCAGCTTCCTCAGAGAGTGGTGCACAATGTGCTGTTCACATTTAGAGCCACACCCCATGGGTGAGACACTGAGAGCACCTCGTAAGTAGACAATTCGAAGGGTGTCCTAGAATGTTCTGGCCAGCAGTTACAAGTTTTGAAAAGCACTAGATGCTTGAACATAGGGTAACTGAGAGATTCTTTACAAAAGAAAGTATGAATTCCATCTTGGGAATTAAAATAATATAAAAACAAACTGTCCTCTTTTGAAATACTGTAACTAAATGTTTGCCAGGTTTTCTTCTTTGGTTGACCTATGAGCTATGTATTTGTTGTTTGTTTGTTTATTTATGCCATCAGCAAAACAAAGACCAGCTCTGGCATTTCAAGTGCAGCCACCCTCCTTGGGCACACAGTGCACACATCTGCTTCATAATGCATTTTCATTTTTCTTTTGTCAATTTGAATGCAAGGCCTCATACTCCTTCTAGTACTTTCTAGCTCTTCCATTTTTTAGTGAGGTATATCAGTAGCAACTTCAGTTTTAAAACTTCGCTGACAAGGATGCCCCTCACTAGCTATCATAACAGTGCAGTGTGGGGAACCAGACAGTCAGCAACCTCAGGCACAAACGGTCCCATGGGCTGTGTTTGTAACTCTAGCTCAACTAACCCAAGTTGATACTGACCCTACTCTGTGGCTTGTCACACTTCAATTCCAGAAAGTAACTGTCACAGCTAGCTAAGTGACTTCTAATTGCAGACATAAAATCTAACACTAGGAGACAGGTTCAGTATAGGATACATTCCGATTCTTCCTTTCTCCTACATTGAGATGCAGCCTGTAGCAGAGGGGGCACCTTATTGCTATGGTGTGAAAAAAACAAACCAAACAGAAACCCAGGTTGTAAGAGGGAGCCCCTAGCTGCTGTAATTAAATACAGGTGGGTAGATGATACTTCTGTATAAAGTATACTTGGTACTAACTTTCAGAAAGTATCTGAATTGTCATCTGCAAGAACCCACAGGACATACAGACAAGATGCAGTTTAAAAAGAAAAAGCTTGTCAGTGTAAACAGTGGTCTTCCATACTGGTGACTATTTTCCAGAGTAGATTTCAGGACAGTGCAACAATGCTCTCTATATCTTCTTTGGCAGTAAACAGTGAGCGTCTGGACGGATGAATGGAGTGATCACTTCAGAAGGGCAAGGTATAGGGCTCGAGAATACTTCAGCTCTCTTTCCTGTTCCATACAGAATATCAAGTCCCTGAGGCAGATTCTTGTGATTCTTGGACGAAGCAACGGTTTGGTGGCTGTTAGGCTGGACGTCCCAGAAGCAGAAGGGTTATCTTTGAAGCCCTAAATAGGAATGGGGGTGGGGAGTGGAAGAGGGAGGGACGGGGAGAGAGAGAGAAAAAATTAGTTTAAAATAGGGACTCTCATAAAGGAAAACATGTTTCCTGTGGCACATAGGAGCCCACTATCCATTGGGAAGAGGTATTATGGAAAGCTCAATTCACTGAGGTCCTGACATCATTCATTTCTCTCTCCTGGCCTGGCAGCAGCCTCTGAAATGATTTCTTCTTTTCCAGATGCTCCTTTGCTCTACTCTCCTGCCCCTTCCAGGTTAGACTTCCCACTTGAAAGATTTTACAAAAAACTTCAAAGTGATGGATGAATTTATTTTGATCATGGTGCTGATGATACATAAAAAT
Organism: Peromyscus nudipes; assembly: GCA_902168325.1. Taxonomy (NCBI): domain Eukaryota; kingdom Metazoa; phylum Chordata; class Mammalia; order Rodentia; family Cricetidae; genus Peromyscus; species Peromyscus nudipes. The sequence goes on from CABHPH010142562.1 coordinate 54,479, forward strand.
CCATTGCCTCAAAAGACAACAGTCTTCTATGCATCAACAGTAAAAATAAACATAACAAAAGCCCATTATGGTTCAGATCTCATCATGCCACAGTGCCAAAAAATCTTAATGGCTCCTCAGTGGCCAGAACTTTACTTGAAAATCTGTCTCCTTTCTTTCACACACCATTGCAGCAAGATCTGTGAGGGCTGTTTCCCACTGCTCAGACCAGACAGGACAATGATCCTGGCCTGGTGAAGTCATGTGTCCTAAGTCTCACAGCAAGGTAGACGAGGACTCCATTTTTAATTTCACCTGAATTTAGTCACTGTGCTATGTTGTATTATTGATGGTGCCAGGTAAGCACTCACCATTCTGGTGGCCTCCAATCATACACTTCCCATCCTCTTTTACAAAGGACGTCAGCAACATATTCCTCTGCAATAAGACGTTTCTGTACCATCACCAAACCTACCAGACCAGAAGCTTTCTAAGTACAATGACTATTATCTATAGCCCCTCCAGAACTTGGCAAATCGTGAAGAAACAGCACGATTATCCATAGTATTTTCTTTTAGAAAAAGGGTCTCACTATTCAGCTCTGGTTGGCCTGGAACTCAATGTGTATGTCAGGCTAGTCTTAAACTCAGAGATCTACTTGCCTCTTGCTTTCAAGTGTTGAAGTGTTGGCATTAAGGGCAATGCACTACCACACCCAGCCTAATAATATTTTCTTAACTGAATTTACTGATTATAAACATAAAAACCAATGTAAGCTTCAAATTCACCCGAGAATGAACTGAAACCCAGTACTCCTGCATCAAGACAGTTTCCTAAACACTGGCATCTAGGCACTATTATTTTAAATTTTTTATTTATTATTATTATTTTGTGGAACTGGTTCTCTCCTATATGGATGTGGGTTCTGGGAATCAAACTCAGGTTGTCAGGCTTTTAGGGCAAGTGCTCTATCAACTGGGCCATCTTAATGCTACTTAAAAAAACGAAGACGATAACCAACAGTCTTACCCAGCTATGGCATCTATGAACCACATCAGCAACCAGCATGGCATGATAACTCTGTGGGTGCAGTAGTGCCATGCATACCTTGGCAGTAACCAATGCTCTCTAACTGGACTTAAGACCTACTCAACAAAAGGGATACCATGCCTGGTACTAGAAACCTAGTTAACTATGCAGTACTAGTGAAATCATGATTACTGGAGGAGAATCTATAACCACTATTTTACTAAACTACCATCATTCCTAACCACAATCCATAAACATCTGTCCTTATACCAACAGGGAAGAGTAGTCTTCACCCCTCATCAAGGAAACCTTTCTGTGGTCACCACCACAGAAAACCATAACCAATAAAAATGCAGAATTGTAGAGCCCTGTCCTGACAGATACATCCACAATACAACTGTAGCTCCACCTAAGGCCAGAGGATCATTTCAAAAGAGGGATTCAGTTTGCTGTGAGACTGTCTTCTATCAATAACCAGAATCTATACACACAAAACCTCACCAAGATGACCACCCAATGGGAGGGAGGATGACACCAATGAACATGCCAGAATGGATGGGGAAAAGCCCACGAGGCCTCAACTCAATGCAAAGGACTACAGGCAACTGAGGAAAGAACGTGCCAATTAGTTGTCCAGTGCCAATTGGTCAGCCCTGAAAACATATATACAAGTAATACACAGATTCAACAGGCTATATTTAAGAAGATATATATTGTATATACATAACATAACACATATACAACATATAATGTATACATAATATACACATAACATACATGCAAGAAACAATTAGTGAAAAAAGAGGACATTAATTTAAAAAAGAGCAGGGAAGGATATATCAGAGGGCATGGAGAGAGGAAAGATAAGAAATAAATATAATTAAATTATAATCTCAAAAATTAAAAAGGAAGCCAGCAGTGGTGGTGCACGTCTTTAATCCCAGCACTCAAGACAGAGGCAAGTGGATCTCTGAGTCTGAGGCCAGCCTGGTCTACAGAGTGAGTTCCACAATAGCCAGAGCTACACAGAGAAACTCTGTCTCAAAAAAACAAAATAAGTAAGTAAAATAAAAATAAATTTAACAGGAATTGAAATTATTATTATTGTGTATATGTGTGTATGTTGGCGGGCACATACCACATTAAGTGTGTAGATGCTAGAGGACAACTTTCAGGAGTAAGATCTCTCCTTCTATCTTGGGTCCAGGGACCAAACTACAGTTACTGGACTTGCGCAGTAAGCACTTTTACCCACCATCTTGCTTGTCCCAAACAAAGAATTACTTAGAAGGATAATTGTATAAAAGTGAAACTCTTTGTGGTGGTATTGTGTTCCCCAAAATATTGTGTACCCTAATAAACTTATCTGGGGTCAGAGAACAGAAAAGCCACTAGATACTTAGGATAGGCATTGGTAGCACACGCCTTTAATCCTAGCATTCCAGAGGCAGAAATCCATCTGTTCAAGGATACAGCCAAGCATGGTGACTCACGCCTTTAATCCCAGGGAGTGGTGGTAGAAAGCAGAAAGGTATATAAGGCGTGAGGACCAGAAACTAGAAGCATTTGGCTGGTTAAGCTTTCAGGCTTTCGAGCAGCAGTTCAGGTGAGATTCATTCTGGATAAGGACTCAGAGGCATCCAGTCTGAGGAAACAAGATCAGCTGAGAAGATGGCTAGGTGAGGTTAGCTGTGGCTTGTTCTGTCTCTCTGATCTTCCGGCATTCACCCCAATAACTGGCCTCAGGTTTGATTTTATTAATAAGAACTTTTAAGATTCATGCCACAACTCTTAATTTCATTTTGTGTGTGAGGAGGTATTTTAGTCAAGATTCCAGGTTATGGTCCATCATAGCAGGGAAGCCACAACAGCAGGGCCTTTAGAAAAATAGCCATGTTAAGTCCATAGACAGAAGAGAGTCACAGATATGTCCATACCTTCCCTCAGCTCACACTAAGCATTATACTCTTGCACAGTTCAGGATCCCTTTCTTAGGGAATGGTGCCACCCACATAGAGCTTGTCTTCTAATCTCCAATAACATGATCAAGACAATCCTGCACAGACAGGCCAGTCTAATCAAGACAATTACTCATTGAGACTTCCCAGATCATATAAATCTTTTGCCTTTTATTTCATTTAAAAACTATATTTTGTTTTGAAAAGTGTAAAGTCTACAAAACACCACAGTCAAAATCAGCCTAATTTCATGCATATTCACAGTCAAACAAGTTTTCTTCTAACATGTTCAATTTTTGAGGGCTATACCATCCTAACCACATCTGTTTTCTCATTAAGTTAATCTTGTTCATAAGACAGCCCATGAGGAAAAAAGGGTTGTTCTCTGCACCACCTACAGAGTTCCTGCAGGTGCAGAGCGTGTCCATTCCAAGTACCGAGCTATGACTGAACAAGCATTGGCTTCCAGAGTGAATTATCTGGTGTCTTTCCTCTCTGCAAGCCTTGCTACTCAGGTGTGCAACAGATGGCACCTTACTACTGTCAATTATTACTGTAGGGTAAAAGGGTCAGTCAAAGAAACACACATTGGCCCTGGAACCAGAGCCAAATCTGTCCCTGACCAACTGAGCATGAAACCAACCAACCAATTCATGAGCACAAAATCTAGCCAATCTGAGCTAGTCCAAGCTCAAGGAGATTGAAATCCGACCAATTCTCTTACAGAGGGAGGGTGGATGGATCTCATATAGTCCAGGCTAGCCCTCAAATCGCCTTGCAGCCAAGGATAAACACTGAACTTTTGGCCCTCCTGTCTGTACCTCCAAAGTGTTAGGGTCACAGATGTGTGCCACCATGCCTGGCTTAGATGGCGGTGGGGATCAAACCCGGGGCTTTCAACAAGCTGCACAAGGGCTTTACCTAGCTTGCTAACATTTCTAGCTCAGAGCAGGGTTTGCTTCAGCCATAAACGATATATTGTTGAAAATTCTAAAACTATATATATTTAATAGTGTTCACACCAAGCATCTTCCTGCGACCGAATTTACCATCTTACATAAATTTTAAATGTCTCAGAAATTCTGTCTTTACGAAAACACTAGAAATGCCATTTTTATCAAAAGTCGCATGTACTGAAGTAAGCGCTAACAGCCGAGAGGACCCAGGACACAAAGGAACAGCTAGAAGGGCAGAGTGGTTTTCTAAAGTTCCCAAGATGCTTCCATCTTATTCTGACCACTGGTTAGGTGAGTATGTTACCTACATGAAAATGATTTGATTTTTGTTCCTTCTGCACCAATATCGCATTCTGATAGAAATTAAACTAGCACAAACCCCATCTCATCTCTATAGGAAATTAAAAGGCAAGTGTAAGAAGGGGACAAAAGGAAGATACGACTGTTAAATGTAAAGAAAACAGAGACCCAATCATCTGGGTTAGGGAACAAAGGGGTCACAGTTCACGTCTGTCACGTGACAAGCCTGAAGGATCCAAGGGGAAGAGCTGCATTATCGCTGGCAGCCCAGGGTTGAAAAGGAGGTCATTCCAACAGGATGCAGTAGGAGGCCTGGGGCAATGTTATAAATGAAACAAACCCAAGGGACAGTCTACAATCCATCACAAATACCTTCCATAATTCACAACTTCCCTCAAATCACGACTGACTTAGAAAGCCAGATTCTTGGATCTATATGTAAAATAAATTCCTATCGTTCTTATAATTGGGATAGTTAACAATTCTGACCAGTTAGTTTCACAATGGCAAAGCCACAATGATCAGATAATTCTTGGTTACTGGATGACAGTTTATATCCATCAACAAACACCAAACCTGCCTCTTCCCACCAGTTTTCCTTTGTCCTCCATATCACCAGGTCATTTCCCCAAAGTTCCCTCAGTTCTACAGGGCCAAGGCTGAATCACTGATGCAGTTCAGGGAGAACAGACAAGGAAAAACAGGCTTTTATAAAGAGTACACTGTTCGTTTCTAAAACAGGGATTCCTAATCCACTTTCCACACGAGGATATTCTTTTATATGGATTCTTACTAGGACGAAAGAGTAAAATGGAGAAACAACTAATTCACCAAGGGCCTAACCAAACCTAGTGTCAGCACCCTATAGAACTACAGATCAATTAAACTAGCTTCACCGATTTGTTAGATTGTATCATTGAACAAAGCTGCTTATTTCTATCTATAATAAACAGCAGGATCCTTTTATTCTTGTAAGGAGAAAGTGAGTACCAGTAGTTAACAGCTTTAGATACAACACCACTTAACAATGACTAAAAAACAGCCAGTCGTTCCCATGTACATAACAAACAGAGCAAATGGTATACAATAACATCTTCAAGGCCTTTCAACTTTTCCTTAAGTTATATTACTACTACACCAAGTTAGAAGCCACAAGAGCTGTGACCCAGGTGGCTTCAAGAGGTCACGTGAACCTTTATCCAAATGTCACCACCTTGCAGAAGGGAAGAAAGACTCTAGGAGTCGGGGTCAGGGAGAACTTGATCAGTGTCTTCTGGGCATGACAGGACGACTGCACTCATGAATTCACAGCTACTGTGTTGGTCAGCAAAACAGTTGAATAAGATCAAGCCAGTGAAGAGTCCAGCATGGAGTGGGTGTGGCTCATGAGCTGCTGGCAACAAGCTGAGAAGCTCCTGACAGCTGATGGCTTCTGAGGAAGGGAGACTCAGTGTTCTTTAAGGGTGTAGCCCTGGTGATCAACCATGCTCTAGTGGATGGCCCCACGTACATTAGTGGATGGGCAACACAAATTGGACTTGGCGGGATATTAAAAGAGGACATGAAGTTGGGAGGAGGCAGGGAGTTGGGGAATGAATCTGAAAGAATTAGGGGGAAGAGTCGAGGTGAATCTGATCAAAACGTATTATAAGAATTTACAAAATTCTAGAAGGATTTATAAAAATATTCCACTAAAAACTTGTCACCATCCACAGTAACCTGGCGCCATGCTAAGCCATACTCTGATCCAGTTCAAGTATCATGTCACAAGATACCGCATAGAAACAACACCAGGTGTCAGCTTCATGAACAATCTCAAACGACTAACTTTTAGTTTCTTCAACTGTAAACAAGGGTACTACAGCAACTCCTTGCCCCCTCAAAGATCTATATGTAGATTACATAAGAACAACATTTGGCACACAGTATACAATCTCTAAATGCTGGCCTTTATCATCTGAATGAAATAACTGGTCATTTGGGAGTCACTGATTGCAAGCAGGAGAGAATAACTTTACTCCAGAATTTTTCTCCTAATCAAATTTTACCACTTGTACCCGATTCAAGTTCTCACTAAATCACCAACTCACTAACTTTAAAGAAATGACAGATACTGTTATGCTTCTCTTGTTTCTCAGTGAACTTTTAAATTTTCAGTGGAACTTTCAGTGATTAAAGTTAAAATGTAGACTAATGGACACTTCCATATGTAGCTTGTGGACAATGGACACTTCTACAGACATCTTTTCTATACTTCTCCAATAAACCACAGAAAAGCTGCTGTAACCTTATCAGACAGTCTCTAGCTGACTCCATACTGTTCCTTAAATTGTAAGACTAAGAAAACACAAATGCTCTCTGAAGCTTACCAGCTAACCAAGCACAAAGACTGGGGCATTTTTAACAGACAGGAGTCGGAGGCAAAGGCTCACCTCATTTCTCAGTCTCTGTCCAATCTGTACTGAGGTCCAGCACCAAGCCAGTCTGACGGCTCTCACGGCGGATCCCAGTCTTTTAAACTCGAAGGAGGAAACCAAGCTGAGATATGGAGTTAGGGATCTGAATGAGACCTGGCTGCAGAGTAGAAACCCAGCATTCTCCAGGACCCAGACGCAAGGGTAAATAAGTACACTGGGGCTGGCTGCTTGTTGCACAAGCGTGAGGACCTGAGTTCAGGTACCCAGAAGCCACATCAAAAAGCTGGGCATGATCATGTGTATACATTTGTAACCCCAGTACTGGAGGGAGGCACTGCAATAGGAGGATTGCTAGGGTTGCCAGCTCCAAGGAAGAGACTCTGTAGAAGGTAGAGAGCGACAGACAGCCATCATCTTCTTCTGGTCTCCACGTGCACACACACACAGGTGAACACAACTGCACAGGTCTATACCACCACCCCAAATAAATAAATGAAGTTGCTGCCTGACCCAATGTAACAGTACACAGAATCTATACTCCAAAGTCTAAGCTCTGAGCTGGAGACACAAGTCAGTTGGTACAGTGTTGGTTCAACCCCTTAGCACCACATACACCAAGTATGGTGGCTCCATCTGTGAAGGCAGCACTTGGATGGTGAAGGCAGGGAGATCAAGAGCTCAAGGTCAACCACATTGACACAGTGAGTTGGAGACCAGCCTGACTACACAAAACCCTGACTCAAATCAAAAAAACAAGACTAAGCTTTCTAAGCCTTCAAGGAACACAGCAGAACATACTGAGCTTTAAGACTGACTGCCCTCTGCTGGTCAACAAGAAGAACTTTTGAAACTCTAGGTCTCTGGCTTACATCATGCTTTTATCGTTGAGAGCTGCAGCTCGGCCCAGGCAGTCTGACAGGTCTGTCTCTCCTAAGTGTGCTTCAAAAGACAGACAGACCGCCGTGACACGGAGTCACAGGCTCTGAACTCGAACTGTAGTTCTGAATTCATTATGTCAGCCACAAAGGAAATACACTGGTTGTCATATGTAATAGCCCTTATCTTTACCTCTGGCCCCACTGTTCAGTTTTCTAGCAAAGCTTCTAAATAAATGCACTACACATATTCCACATTCAACACGCTTTGAACCATTGTTCCTTCCCTTCCTTCTCTTTCTTTTATTTCAAGGAGTACAAATGTATGTACATAAAGTGCCCAATCCAGAAACCCCGGAGGAGACCCTCAGCCTTTCCTTCTACTGTGATCTACTGCCACTCTGACCAATCCTACTTACTTTCCACATCTTCACTTTTATTACCTACTATTTGAAAAAAGTAATAATTTTACACAGTCTATCTCTTGTGTGAATCACTGCTCTAAACAATAATCTGACAATATTAAAATGCTCCAATGACTAAAAATCTACAGGACCAAATACAGGATATAATATAATCTACAAGACACAAAGACAGGATATAAACAGTCATTTACAATCACAATAAAGTCAGTCTTGTCTCTCATTTCTTTATTCCTATCACAAACTACTCATCATGGAAGAAGTAATTTCTCCCTTTGATGTAGCTAGTTAACAGCCAATAGTATGCTTCTTCCTGGAAAGGCATTCTCCAGTACAGCTAACCTATTCTCAAGTCCCAACACTGGTACCATGTTTCCCCAATGTCTACAAGCACCAACCTGTCCAGTTCTAGACTAGCTGCATTCCCATGCACTTTCCTGGTGTTTTCCTAAAACTTCAAGCTTGCTGTGCAGTTATCTAACCCATCACTCACTGAACTTTAGAGGATATCTGTGGCCTATGAAGATTTTTACAGTCACTGAGAAAAGATCTGGTCAGTGTGTGCAGGTTGACCCCTGTGCAGGGTCCAATATCACACAATAATGTAACTGGTACGAATGAACAGTGAAATTGAGTCAAAATAGTGTTGCTAGTCTCAGCTTTAAGCCAAACAAGTCTGGAAGGAAAATGCAAAGTTCTTAGATGGTGTATTTGTAAAATATTATCTAGTCCTCTAAAAAGATTTTTATCTATTCATTCTCACCAAGCTACCATCAGATGGAATTTATCCAAAACAATGGTTGTTTTAAAGTTTTTCCCCTGGACATTTTCAAAATAGTGAGAAGGCACTTCAGCTGGCCAAGTAATACAACACATAAGAATATCAAATGTCTAATTTCTTGAGTTCTTTATATATTTTGGATATTAGCTCTCTGTCAGATGTGGGTTTTATGAGGATCTTTTCCCATTCTATGGGCTGCCGTTTTTTTTTTTTTTTTTTTTTTTTTTTTTTAATCTTTTGAAAGGGTCCTTTGACTTTGAGAAGCTTTTCAGTTTCATGAGGTCCCATTTATTAATTATCAGTCTTAGAGTCTGTGCTGCTGCTATGGCAACCTACAGAATGAGAAAGGATCTTCACCAACCCCACATCTGACAGAGGGCTGATCTCCAAACTATATAAAGAACTAAAGAAACTAGACATCAAAAACCAAACAAACAATCCAATTAAAAAATGAGGTACAGACATAAACAGAGAATTCTCAACAGAGGAATCTCAAATGGCTGAGAATCACTTAAAGAAATGGTCAACATCCTTAGCCACCATGGAAACACAAATCAAAATGACTCCGAGATTCCATCTTACATCTGTCAGAATGGCTTACATCAAAAACACAAGTGACAGCTCATGCTGGAGAGGATGTGGAGCAAAGGGAACACTCCTCCACTGCTGGTGTGAGTGCAAACTTGTACAGCCACTTTGGAAATCAATATGGTGGTTTCTCAGACAACTGGGAATCAATCTACCTCAAGACCCAGTGATACCACTCTTGGGCATGTACCCAAAGGATGCTCAATCATACCACAAGGACACTTGCTCAACTATGTTCATAGCAGCATTATTCATAATAGCCAGAACCTGGAAGCAACCTAGATGCCCCTCAACCAAAGAATGGATAAAGAAAATGTGGTACATTTACACAATGGAGTATTACTCAGCTGTTAAAAACAATGACATGAAATTTGAAGGTAAATGGATGAAACTAGAAAAAAATCATCCTGAGTAAAGTAACCCAGACCTAGAAAGACAAACATAGTGTGTACTCACTTGTAAGTAGATATTAGCTGTAAAGTAAGGATAACGATGCTACAACCCACAGACCCAGAGAAGCTAAATAACAAAGAGGGCTGCGGTGTAGCAGCGTTATCCTTACTTTACATCAAATATCTTGTGAACAGAAAATAGAATGGGACATTGCCAGTGGATGGGGGGAGGGGCCTGGAATTGGAAATAGGTATGGGAATAGGAGGGATGGGGGGGGAATGGAGGGAGAGAGTACTGGGAGAGACAACTGGACTCTGGGGCATCTCTGGGATGAGCTAGAAACCTAGAGCAATGGAAAGTCCCAGGAATCTATGAGGGTGACCCTAGCTAAGACTCCTAGCAATGGGGATATGGAGGCCTGAACCGGCATCTTCAATAACCAGGCAAGACTTCCAGTGGAAGGATTGGGACACCAACCCAGCCATAAACCCTTTAACCTATAATTTGTCCTGCCTTCAAGATGTGCTGGGATAATGATGGCACAGAAATTGTGGGACTGATGGGCCCAGCTGGAGAACCATACCCTACGAGGGAGCTCACCCCTCAGGGCCAGGACCCAGAGGCAGGATAGCCCAGAGACCTAGGATAAAACCACACTAATGGGAAAAAAAACTCATTGAAATGGTTCCTAATGATATTCTGCTATTCTCAGATTGGTGCCTAGCCCAGCTGTCATCAGAGAGGCTTCACCCAGTGACCGATGGGGAACAAGGCAGACACCCACTGCCAAACATTAGGTGGAGTTCAGGGAATCCTGCCGAAGAGGGGAAGAAGGATTGTAGGAGCCAGAGGGCAAAAAGACACCTAAGAAAATCCACAGAACTAACTAACCTAGGCTCATAGGGGCTCACAGGGACTGAACTGACAACCAGGGAGTCCGCATGGGACTACCCAGGCCCTCTGCATATATGTGACAGTTGTGTAGACTGGTCTTCATGTGAGACTCCTAAACAGTAAGAGCAGGGGCTGTCTCTGACTCTGAAGCCTGCTTTTGGGACCCATTCCTCCTACTGGATTTCTTCATCTAGCCTTAATGGAAGAGGAGGAGCCTAGTCTCACTGCAACTTGATATACCTTGGTGGGCTGATATCCACGGGGTGCCCACAAGTATCTGAAGAGAAACAGTAGAAGAGTGGTAGACGGCCAAGGGGTAGGGAGGAGGGGAGAGTGGGAGGAGAGGAAACTTTGGTTGTGATGTACAAACAAAAGTAAACAAACAAATAAAACCCCGGCACCAAATGGCCAAAGAGCAGCCAACTCTGAAAATACATAACTTGACTGCCTCCTGTGGCCAAGCAGAAAAATACAATTTAGGACTTTCCTAAAAAGCACTTGCCAAGTCATCAGAAAACTCAAGTAAACTATGTCGAGATCTGTTTTCCATTTTGTTAAAAGTTCTTCAAAGGACTAACGGTGAAGTAGCTCTAGTTTCACACCTGGAGAACCTCGAAGGACACGGTGCTGAACAACTAAAGGCGATGAAGTAGTAGCTTTGACTGTATCAACAGTAGCTTCACTTCTAAGTCAGGGTTAAGGAGCTGGGGAGCTGCATACAGGATGGAAAAGGCTCCCAGAAAACAATCTGGACTGGCCCAAAAGGTGAGAGGGCACCAGCCGCGGTGCTTTCCATACGTGCTTGACAGGCTACCCGGTGAGCAACAGCTCGACTACAGAGGTGAGCCAAATGGAGCAGCAGCACTGAGAACCCACATAAAGTGGAGGAGACTATCTCAGGGTTGGGAGCAGGCAAAGATACACACTGAATGCTTAAACAGAACCAGACGCCACTAAAAAGACAAAAACAAACAAAAAACAAACAAATAAAACACAGGTACAACTAAAAAGATAAAAAAGACAAAATGAAAGACTTCATACAGAGTGAAACTGTTAAATGTACTGAGTTGACTAAGGTAACATACAGAAGAAATACAAAAGCTCAATTTATATGGTATTCTTAAAGACCAACTACAAATAAAGATACAGTTAAGTTAGAAGTCTATGTGTAGAAAAGACAAACCCCACAAATCCTAGGCATATGAAAGTTATCTTAGCTATAAAATATTAAAGGAAGCAGGCTTCCAAAGAATATTTCCAGAAATGAAGATCAATTTTATCAGAAAGACATAACATATTGCAGTACACACAAGCCATCTTATAACGAAAGCAGAAATTAAAGTAGAAAGAGGTGGGCACATCATCAAAGTAGCCCACACCCCCTTCTCTCAGAACTTTATGGAATAAGCACCTCCAGCCCAAAATAAACTAGTCAGACGACAGGATTACAGACACTCTACTGATAAGGGCAGGTTTTAAGTTTCTAAATACTCATCCAAACTGACCAAACACTAATAGGCAAGCTTCAATAGATTTAAAAGAACTGAAATCATAGACTATGTTCTCTGGCCACATGCAAACAAAACCAATATAGAAATGTAACAACACACTTCCAAAGAGCTGGTATGTGAAAGCTATCAAAAAGGAAATTCAAATTAATACTGCAAGCAAATTATAGCCAACATATTAAAGTGTGTATGGGTGAAGCCAAAATGGAAAGATAATGAAAATTTGTAGTAGAAACTCAATGTTCAGTTGGTAGGATGCTTGCCCAGCATGCACAAAGCTTTTGTTCAATTTCCAGTACCCCATAAACTTGGGTGTGGTGCTGAATGCTTCAATTTCTACAACACTCAGGAGGTAAAGGCAGAAAGATCAGAAGTTCAAAGTTATCCTTGATGATATAGTGAATTTTAGGCTACCTGGTGTACATGAAATCATGTCTAAAGAAAATGTTTACTAAGTTGTAAATTAGCATTTAGAGAGATTAATAAAAAAACAAAGAGCCCTTATCTAAACTAAGCAAGAAGTGAGAAGAGGGGAGGAAAAGAATAAAATCCACAACTTATCAACACTGGGAATTAAAAAAGAATATATATTATTACAGATATTAAAGGAGATAATAAGATATGATGAATAATTTCCTATTGGCCACCTGAACAACTCAGATACAGTCTCTACAGCAGAAAAGCACAGTGGCAAAAGCAGGAGGTGCTGGCCAACTTTCATTCAGACTCAAGAAGAAGAGAATAACAAATACGTGTGCTCAGCTAGCTTTTTCCTTTTTATTCATCTTGAACCCAGCCCATGGAAAGCTATTGCCTAATTTAGAGGAGTCCTCCCACTTCAATGCACCAAATCAAGATAAACCCTCACAGTTAGGCCTAGGGATTTGCTTCATTGATTCTAAATCCCATCAAGCAGACAATCAAGATTAATCATCACAAGTATAAAAACTGTTTAAGAAACATGCTTTTACCAAGCAACATAAAGAGAAAAATCCAATGTTGAATTTTTCCCACACAGAAATCTCTGTAGACCTGGATAAGAGAAGTAAGCAATAGCCTATGCTCTCCAGTCATAAAATTTCCTACACCAAAGAAATCAGTCCATTACTCCTGGATTCAGCCTCACTCAAGTTCACAGACATGGACAGATGCAGTCAGAAGGTCACACAAATGGCTGCTAGCCCAGTTCAAGGAAGAGTTCTTCTTCCCTTCTGAAATCAACCTGAGCTGGGCTCATGTTTAGTATCTTTCTGCTCCACACTTTGTTCTTGTAATTTCCGGGGTGTGTGACTCATGGGGATCAAACCTAGGGCAAGTAAGCACTATATGATCGTCATATTTCCGGCCCATTTTTTACTTTGGTATTTGTTCAATGAGTTATCAGGGTTGGTTCTGAACTTACTCTGTAGCCCAAGCAGGCCTTGAAAGTACCATCCTGTTCCTCATACTCTCAGGGAGCTGGGATTTAAAACATTCTTATCAGTAGCATCAAAAACTGGTACTTGCCAGGCGGTGGTGGCACACGCCTTTAATCCCAGCAATCGGGAGGCAGAGTCAGGTGGATCTCTGTCAGCTCGAGGCCAGCTTGGTCTACAGAGCGAGATCCAGGACAGGCACCAAAACTACACAGAGAAACCCTGTCTTGAAAAACCAAAAAAAACCAAAAAAAACAAACAAACAAAAAAAAAAAAAAAAAGAAGAAGAAGAAGAAGAAAGAAAAAAAAAACCAACTGGTACTTATGTATAAGTGTACTGAATGACATAACAGACTTAAAGGAAACTAAAATGATGATGATGGATATAAATCAAGAAATCTACAATACTCAGAGGCTTAAAGCTAAGATGTTCATTTCCCCACAAATTATCTCGATTCAATGCCAGCCTAATTGAGGAAAAAGTCCCACACAGGCATTTTTATAACACTGACAAGTTGAATCTAACTCATGTAAATGCATATCAGTTCACATAAAAATACCTGGAATAGCTTTTTTTAAAAAAAGCTAAGTCAGAAGATCCATATTGGTTGGCTTCAAGTCAACTGATGAAGAAAAGCTGAAATACAGTAATAGATATAGAAAAACACACCAATAGAGAATATATGTGTATGTACATTAACTTCTGTCACCTTAACACAGTTGAGATAATCAGCTAATATACAGGGAAATGTTTGATTGGCTCATAATTTGAGGGTCCAATCTATGATAAGTTGGACTGGTTAATTAGGCACTATGGCAAAGCCATATGCCAGTAGTATGTGATGGGGCATAATTCTCTCATTTCGTGGTCAGGAGGGGCATGGGTACCCAAGTCCTTTCACGCCACACTATTAATGACCACCTATTAGGTCATTTCTCCCAAAGGCTCCACCATCCCAGTGATATACCCTGGGGATGAAGGCCATATCTATGGGCCTTCAGAAGATATTCAATCTATAGTTAATATATTAAATGATTTGTTACCATAAGCTATATGATAAAGAATGAAATGCAATAGGAAATATTTCCAGTAAGTAGGGTACAGTAAGGATATCTCTGTGTGAAAAAAATTCAACTCACACCTAACATCAGACAAGAAAGTAGCAAGACAGATCAAAGATCTAAAAGGAAAAAGTTAAAATCATAAACCTTCTAAGAGGGGAAAAAAAACCCCAGTAACATAGTAAAGTTTTCTGAACATGGAGCAAATCTTTTTATTTTGACACATAAAAATTACTAATCATTAAAGAACATGAGTTAGACTTTTTGATAATTGCCCTCACTTCTTCCAAGACAGCAAAATCAAATTACATTGCTCAAATGAGTATGAGGTAGTATAGTCAGTTGGAAATCACTTAGAGCTCTTCAGAAAGTTAAGCATATGACTTTTCTATGCTCCAATACTTTACCTAAGAGAAATAAAAACATATCCACAAAATTACTTTTACAAGGATATTCATAGGCACTTTATCTGCGCTATGCAAAATCTGTAAAACAACCAAGTATTCAATGCATAAACAAATGACAGTCTTCATACACTCTACAGCTGCTCAGCACTGACAGGGATGTGCCATTACTACAGTCAGTATAAATAAAACTCAAAAACATCGTGCTGAATGTAACTACTCAGACACAAAAAAGAGTTCATTATTCCATGATTTTAATTATACGAAACTCCGAAACAGCAAAACTAAGGTGTGGCAGTCGGCGTTAAGGCACTGGAAACTCAGCAGTTGATAGTTCAGACTATCAGGTGCGTTTGCAGAGCACCTGAGTTCAGACTCAGCACCCACTCTAAGTGACTCAAAACTGCTTGGAGGGCATCTGCACTCACATGTGAATGTGTACACACACACACACACACACACACACACACACACACACACACACACATAAATCTGAAAGGAAAGAAATTAAAGCAGTGATTGCAAAGGAGGTTGAAGTTTGCAGAAAGAATGCATGATTAAACTTTCTGGAAGGTCATAGAAACTGTTTTATATCTTGATTTTAAGAAATAATTATAATAAAACACAGCATACTTTACTGTATATAAATTATGTCTCACACCTAATAAAAACAAACTAAATTTAGTTGAATTTTTAACTTAAAATTAAGATTTCAAAGGTATCCTGTCAAGATGTGCCCAATGGAACACAGTAACTCAGCTGTATAGTATGGTGCACTTTGGTATAAAAGTCTGAGAAGTTGGTGATGCTAGAATTTTACATTCACAAACACAAAAACAAACAAACAAAAAACCATGTTTACTCCAATATCTGCATGGTAAACCCCTAGCACTGCATAAAACTGGGCATGGTGGTGCACACCTGTAATCTCAGCACTCAAGAGGCAGGAGGATCCAAAGTTCAAGAACATCTTCTAATACACAGCAAGTTGGTGTCCAGCCTAAGCTACATGAGACCTGTCTTTAAAAACAAAACAAAACAAACAAAAAAATCCAACCTAGACTATGGCTAACTCCTCCAAGTGTTATTGAGAAATTTAACTATCATCTATTTCTCAATGGGAATAACAACAGAATTTTGGGTAGCTTTAAGTGGGTGGACCGGACCCCTCATTTTGCTCAATGCTTCTTCACATTAGTGGAATCCAGCTCCCAAATTCTAGTAACATGTTTGAAGGGAGTCACAGTCTCACAATGGTAAAATAACACTCAGAGTTGTAGTGTCGAAATGACATTCCACACATTTCCAAACACACCACAGGAGAAGGTACTGCCCATAGTTGAGAATACTCTGAGCTAATACTCTAACCAAAAGCACATGCAAGCAGCATTCAAAACAAACAAAATCCAATTAGTAGACTTAATCTATCTCACCATTCAAATTCTAAAACTGATGACTTACCCAGCATTACTTGCTTAATCTCTAAGGGGGAAAAAATACATACTTTTATTTGCTATGTCTAAGACTGACTCAAGCAAATGAGGAATACTGGTTTTATTGGTATTTCGAGAAAAATTAAAACCAATAAACACATAAGAAGTACCATTGGAAGTCAAATTACTGAGTGAAATAATATATGTACAGGACTTTCTGAAGGACCCATGTATGTGTAGCACTGGCTCAAACACACAAACACATACATGGTATTCCCAGAGTCCTCGATAGCAGTGCATGGTAAAAAACTAAAACCTCCTTGAATAACACATTCTAAACTAAATCAAGCATAAATTACCTTCTCTATGGTCCCTAGTTGGATAGTACAGCTTCAGGAAACTCTAGGAATCTTTAGGAGGTGAAATGGGACCAAGCTGGAAAATTCGGTTGCTGAGGGCCCCCCTTAAGTTGTAGCCTGTCCTAATTCTTACCCCAGCCTCTGCTTCCTGGTAGGCACCGTTTAAAAACAATAGCCGTGTACTCTGGCATATGGACCAAGCGCTCTGCTATGTCTCCCCATCAGAGCAGACTCTAATCCTCTGAAGATGTAACAAAATGCATTTCCCTCTGTTTCTGCCGGGTGTCCTGTCACAGCAACGAGAAAAGACACACATGCGCGCGCGCGCGCGCACACACACACACACACACATATATACACACACATACACACACATATACACATATACATACATATACACATACATACACACACACACACATACACACACATATACACACACACATATACACATACACACACACACACATACACACACACACACCCACACCCCATAGTCACTGACTGAAATCTTCCATATTGTTAAGACAGCAATATTATTCAAATTAATCTATATATTAAATTTAATTTCTATCAAAATATCACATCTTTGGATAAAAATACCAATCTGATTCTAAAATATGTGAAAATTTGAGATCCCATAATAGTCCAAACACTTCAAAGTTAAAAAAAAAAAGGTTAAAGGATTCTCATTTCTCAATTTCAAGACTTACTATAAAAGTTACAGTAATGAAGTGATCAAATGCAGCATAAAGATGAATGGAGTAGGGCCGGGCGTTGGTGGCGCACGCCTTTAATCCCAGCACTCGGGAGGCAGAGCCAGACGGATCTCTGTGAGTTCGAGGCCAGCCTGGGCTACCAAGTGAGCTCCAGGAAAGGCGCAAAGCTACACAGAGAAACCCTGTCCCAAAAAAACCAAAAAAAAAAAAATCTACACTCTTTGATGAATGGAGTAAAACTGATCGACCAAAAGTAACTCTGACTATCCACTGAGTCTGACAAGGTTGTTGAGAACCTTCAGTGGGAAAAGAATGGTCTTTATAAAACTGATGCCAGACAACTGGATGTCAATGACCAGGGAAACAGATCAGTGCCTTGCTCAGCCATCATCAGAGAAGTTTCCTTCTGAAGCAGATGGGAACAAATACAGAGACTCACAGTCAATGTGCAGAGTGTAAGACCTTGGAACATTCAGCCCTAAATGGAATGTCTCTATCAACTTCTTCCCCTCTAGGATCAGGGGACCCTAAGGAAGAGGAGATGGAAACAGTGTTAAGAGCCAGTGGGATGGAGGACACCCAGGAAACAAGGCCTTCTAAACACAGCAGGACTGATGCACATATGAACTCACAGAGGCTGTAGCAGCATGCTTGGGGCTGTACCAGAAGAGGCCCCAGTGCTGAGAGGGGAAGTGAACTCCAATCCTTAGTCCAAAAGCTAGCTCCAACTGACAAACACTTGAAAGTGAAATTTTTTCTCAGAGGGAGTCTCACTGGCGAAACCACTCTTAGGAGCAGGCCCAATGCCCAGCAGGAGACGGCAAACACAAAATGAACTTAATGGCATCTTTAGAGGTTCTTGGTTACACAATGTTGTATCAGGGCTTTTTTTTCTTCTAAACCTTACAGCACCTCTGCATATATTATGGTTTTCAGTGTTTTTAATGGGATTCCTGTCTGTGTGAATGTGTGTCTGTGTCTATCTATGTTTGTTTCTCTGGCTTTTTCTTCTGTTTGCTTTGTCCTATTTCAACTAGTTTGTTTTTGTTTTATCTAAGATTCATGCTACATCTGGCGCCCAACGTTCGTGGTACGAATTCATGAAAAAGCTGTGGCCTTGTGAGCCCCAGCTCAGGCCTGAGCTACACTCGGCCGGTTGTGGAGGCGCACGCCGGTAGGATTTACTGAAGGAGGCAGAGGCAGGAGGATCCGGAGTTTGAGGCCGGCCTAGGAGGCTTGGGAGAAGCTTTGGCCCGGACCGAACCACAAACAGTGGTGGGACCATGGAGGCAAAAGCTGCTACACCACGTTGCTGGCTTCTTCTCATCGTGTTGGTGATTGCGGTGATGCTGCTACCTGGGACAAAGGATTTACTACTGCTTGTTCAGAGAAGAATTGCCAGGACCATCGTGTTACAAGAAAACATCAGCAAAGGTCAGTGTGGAAAAGTTTGGCAAGACAAATGGTGGGGAGAAATTGCTGTGAAGATTTTCTGTTCTAGGAAAGAATGGTCGTGGTTCCGAGAG
>CABHPH010142563.1:10290-27510 GCA_902168325.1 Peromyscus nudipes
ACACACACACACACTAATAGTACTTATGGGAGAGATAGAGATGGGAGGGGGGCACAGAGCAGTTCCTTTGTTTTCTGGGGAGGGGGGAGATGTGATGCAAGAGAAGTTTCCCTGAATTATGACTGTAGAGTGTAGACAGAAATAAAGAGCTCCTTTGAGGGAAGTGGTGACCAGGTAGTGCACCAGGCTTCTGTGAGTCTCTTCAGGTGGGGCTGATCCTCTGCAGACACGTCCAGTAGCCAAACCTGTAGAGCTGGACCCTGAAAACACTGCCATCTCTGTGGAACTTTTGTGCCTGGTGGAACCCACCCACAGAAGGCACCTGTGCTGGCTCTGGGACATTCCTATCTTACATTCTCATCCTCAACAGGGTTCTACATTGCCATAGGATGGACCCACCTGCAAGGCTCTTAAAACACACTGACATGGGTCCCACTTCAGACATTTCTAGTTGAACTGGTCTGGGATGAGGTCTGAGAGCTGGCGACTCTGAGAGCCAGATGATTCTAAAGAACAGCAGGGTTGGGGACCCCAGTGTGTGCCAAGAGTGACAACACCCTGATCTTGCCATTGTGCGCTAACTGCTGTGGGTGCCTCCCAGACTCTTATAGACTGGGAGCTCTCCTGATGGAAAAGCAGCATGGAAGTTGGGCTGTCGGGGTGACTCAGTTCCCTCAGAGAGCTCACAAGGCAAGTCGGTGGCAGGTCCCTGGCCCCCAGCTCCTGAACCTCCCAGTCTGGGAGAAAGCCGCTGTCCTGGTCCCGAGGACTCTGGGCAGGAGCTTTGTAAATGAAGACATTGTCACTCACCAAGTGCTCGGTTTGTAGGGCTAAACGGCTTAATATTTTTGAAGTCGAAGGAACAAAACCGCCACAAGACACTGTTGTTTCTCCTGCTGTAATTGATGGGGCTCACTCTTTTCTGCCGAGAAGGCGCGGGCTGCAGCTATTTTTCTTTTTTTAACCAAACACTGCTGAATGCAAAGCATCGATTTTTTTTTTAAAGTGGGTTTCAAACTGAGAAATACCTTGATCCCTTAAGTCATTCACTTCCAGTGGTATAGGTTACTCCTACAGGCCCTGCCCAGGACCTGATTCCCCCTCCCTCTCATGGGACATAGTGCCTCTCCCCAACCCCTGCCCGGCAGTGATTGCCTCAAAGAGAAGGACCTTCTGGGTTTTTCCCGGAAGACGGCCTTGGGGACCATTCTGTGTCTTATGTCTCCCTCTGACAGAGTCCAAGGAACCCTCCCTGCCCTCAGGCCACTCCCATACCTGAGTTCATCTAGTCCCAGGCAAGAAGGACACTGCAGCCTCTGCCCTGTGAGCTCAGTTGTGCTGGTTGTTTACTATACAACTCTGTGTTCCCAACAGCGCTCCCCACCTGTTGAGAGAGTTACATCATTTTTAAAGCCATTCCCCAGGCTGGCAGGCTTAGTCCCAGCTCCTGAATGCGGGTCTTCCCCGCTACCCATCTCCGGCTTTGTCCGCCTTAACCTGTAGCTCTGGCCTCCTGGATCCACGTCCAGAAGTGTAGGCCCTCTGACCGTGTCTTTCTGTGTGCTCTGCTTTCTGCTTCAGAGCTCAGTCAAGGACACACACACACACACACACACACACACACACACACACACACGCGCGCGCCCTCCCACAACACCCTCCCCTACTCCTGGAACATCTGTTGCCCCCTATGATAATAAGGACTCTCTTCATGCCTGTCTTCTCTAACATACTAGAAGGTGTTCATGGACTGAAGGTCCGTGTTCACTGCTCTCTGTCCATACCAACCTTGTCATCACAGGACAGTAAACGGGGCTTTTTTCTTTACTATGTAGTTCTGGCTGTCCTGGAACTCACATATAGACCAGGCTGGTCTTGAACTCACAGAGACCTGCTTGCCTCTGCCTCCCAAGTGCTGGGATTAAATGAATACACCATCACAGCCAGTCAAGGGTGGTTTTTCTTGAGAAGCCCATATCCATTCTCTCTCGTGTGCCTTATTTTTTCTGGGTACCTTTATGTCTTTGTCTCAGCCTGTGCACCTGCCCTTCCCCTACCCCGAGTGTGTTTGTGTGTGTGTGTGTGTGTGTGTGTGTGTGTGTGTGTGTTTCATGCTCAAGCATGTGCCCATTTTTACATGTGAGGGGAGACAGAAGCTAGAGGGTAATCTTGGATGTCACTCAGGGAATCCACCTGTCTCTGCCCTTCCCTGTGCCTCGGGGACTGTCTGTACCTCTGTGGTCCTGGGGACCTGCCAGCTCTCCGTGGGGAGACTGAGGGGAAGGTGGCAGACCTAAGAAGACCTCAGAGGGGCACTGGGGTTGTCCCTGGATGTTTGTATTAGCCACGTGTGTCAGGTAGTACATTGGAGACTAGTTCAAGAATATTGGTGTAAAGTAAGCCCTTCAAAGTGGGCTCTCCTGCTGTTCTTCTCCCAGGAGGGGAAAATGAGAAACAGAAGATTAAGAACTTGCCAGGGTCATACGGCAGCAGGTAGTGGCTGTGTTGAACTTGACCCATGGTCTACTGACTCTAAAGCTTTTCTTTATACTGGTGTTCCTAAACTAAATGTGTTACCTGATTTTGGCACTCAGGGCCAAGATGGGGGGACTGTCCCCTCAGAGCCCATCTTCCCAGGCCCTCCTCTCTCTGTTACTGGACTGGACATTGTTAATATATAATGGAGTTTTTTTATCTGAATCTGTCAAATGTTAATGGACTAGACATCGTTAATGTAATCTTGACTGTGTATATTGTATATACTTACTGGATATAGTTTTTCTTGTATTAGTTATAAGCTTTTTTAATTTTAGACAAAAAGAGAGGAAATGTGGTGGTATTGTGTTCCCCAAAATATTGTGTATGCTAATAAACTTATCTGGGGTCAGAGAACAGGACAGCCACAATATTAAACATAGAGGTTAGGCAGTGGTAGCATACGCCTTTAATCCTAGCATTCCAGAGGCAGAAATTCATGTGTTCAAGGATACACCCAAGCATGGTGACCCACGCCTTTAATCCCAGAAAGTCAGCCTTTAATCCCAGGGAGTGGTGGTAGAAAGCAGAAAGGTATATAAGGCGTGAGGACCAGAAACTAGAGGCATTTGGCCTGAGCAGGCCTTTGGCCTGGAGAAGCCTTTGGCCTGGAGAAACATGTAGCTGGTTAAGCTTTCAGGCTTCTAGCAGCAGTTCAGCTGAGACCCATTCTGGATGAGGGCTCGGGGCATCCAGTCTGAGGAAACAAGACCAGCTGAGGACCCAGCGAGGTGAGATAGCTGTGGCTTATTCTGTCTCTCTGACTATCCAGCATTTCACCCCAACAACCCGGCTCAGGTTTGATTTTATTAATAAGAACTTTTAAGATTCATGCTACATCTCTCAGGGCACCTGGCTCTGTGGAAACGGCCCTGACAAGTTGATGACCAGAGGCTGGGGACATTCCTCCAACCTCATAGCTAAGACAGTCCCCCAGGGGCAGTTCCAATGTCCCTCTGAGGTCCTCTGAGCTCTGCCAGTCACCTCTCAGTCCCCATACACTGAACGCTGGCAGTGTCCCCTAGGACTGTGGAGGTACAGACAGTCCCAGAGGCACAGAGGAAAGGAAGCTGGCACTTCCTGAGACATCAGGAGGACACTGATGCCAGCCAGTGTGCTCTGTGACTTGTTCCTGCTGGGTCCCACAGAGCCAGGCTCATCTCAGGGGAAGCACTCAGAAGAGGGAAGAAATGCAGCCTGTCATGGTCCCTGGCCAGTTGATACTCTTTCAGTGGTTCATTTTCCCTTGATCCTTAAGCAAAATTTCTAGTCCTCGAGATGAGGAGCAAGACCAGCATCAGGAGGCCCAGACATTCTCTGCATCTGCTGCAGTGCACAGCTCTTATCCTGAGATCCACTACATCACATGCACCCTGCACCTGGAGATCCACTGCCTCACGTGTACCCTGCACCTCTCCCGGTGCACAGCTCTTGTCCTGAGATCCACTGCATCGTATGTGCCCTGCACCTGGAGATCCACTGCATCACATGTGCCCTGCACCTGGAGATCCACTGCCTCACATATGCTCTGCTCGTTCCTCCGAGGCTCTGTCTCTTACTGCTGCACAAATGAATAAAGAAGCAGCCAGGAGGAGTCTTAGCCCCAAGTTGGGAAGACCAGTTATACCTGACTCACAAAGAAGAGTCACTCCACTTCCCGGAGGGCTCTCAGGAACCTTCTAGAATCAAAGGTCTATCTGGAGCATGAGGCTAGGGCCACACAGCAAGGCCACATGCTGACTTGTTTGTGGTGTACATCACTGCCATCTCCCATTAGAGAAAGCCATTATAGCTTGGTCCCTAGCATCTCAGAGCACAGGCCCTTTCAAAGGCAACACTGCTTGCTCCCCTGGGAACTCTGCCCTGTGGGCCAACTCTTGCTTCTTTGGGTTTCCAACCATTGCTCAAAAGTTGGGCATGCCCATGTCCAACTGCAAGGGAGTCTGGGAAGGGAGAGCTTGGCGCTTTTGCTTTCCTGAGTGGAAAGTACTCTCTTACCTGTTGGTGGTCCTAGGGTAGGGATTTCCAGGAATTACGGAATTAAAAAGAATGGGAAATGTTCCCAGTAGTGATTGTACTAGTGAACCAGTGAGTCAAGACCTTAGGCAATGTCCCTCACTGCCCTGAATCAGCTTCTTCACCTGCAGCAGGATATCATAGCCATGTTGGTCTCCAAGCTTCTCTCTGGCATCAACATTCTCTGACTGATCCATGGAGAGGAGAATCTTCCAGAAGTCTCTGCACTAGTAAGGATAGCCCAGGTGACACTGTAGAGACAAGCTAACCCCCAGATCTCAGAGGTGCCACATTCCAGAGACAATAGCCACAGTCAGAAGGTCTTTGCTACCCACTGCTGTGGCCACTGTCTTTTGTCTTACGGGGAGCCTTGAACTCTGTTGAAGGGACAATGGGTCAAAAGAATGGCTGAAGAAGAAATTAATAAATTCAAACGTAACCTATTTTAAGAGAAGGGCTCATAGGGGCTAGAGAGATGGCTCAGTGGTTAAGAGCACTTGCTGCTCTTCCAAAGGACCAAGGTTCAATTCCCAGCACCACATGATGGCTCACAACTCTCTGTAACTCCAGTTCTAGGGGATCTGACACCCTCACACAGACACAGACACACACACACACACAGAGAGACACACACACACATGCACACATACATGGGCAAAATACCAGTGCACATGAAATACAAATAAATGAGAGAGAGAGAGAGAGAGAGAGAGAGAGAGAGAGAAGGGCTCACTAGCCATGATACTGATGAGCTCTTCTCTAATGTATATATTTGCCCAAGAATCTGTTTGAACTACCAGGTATCAGATATCATGCTAAACCCTAGAGTGATGACCATAAATAAAACAGAAAAGCCCCATGCCTTACTTACACTTACATTCTAGTGGGAAAGACACAGGAAATGGGTAAATAGATTGAAAAAGATGCTTCCAAAAGGTGATCGGTATACAAAGACACTAATAAAGAGACACAATAGAGAATAGAGTGACAGGTAGGGAAGACCCCTCAGAGTTATTTAAGGGGAAACCTGATTATTGGGGGAGGGGGCAAAGGAGACCAGGCAGAGAGAGACAGTGCAGGGATGGGGGGTGCCCACAGAGCTGTACCACTGCAGGAGATGTGCCAGAGAAGGGATTGCTAAGCCACAAAGGGAACCTGCCTTTGGTTCTGCTTGGGGGCCTGGAGGAGACGACCTGACAGCATGTAAGCCAGGAAGTGGCGTGATCTGGTTTGATTGGTGCTGTCTTTGGGAGATGACAGTGGCTGGTGTGGGGGATTGTGGGATTATCAGGGGAGCAAGAAGATAACAGAGCAAAGGTGAGCCCTGGTTCAGTTGAAAGGAAACAGTCAGAAATCATGACATTAGCCATGAGTGTGGATGACAAATCTTGCTGGAACCATGACAAGGGCTCAGAGCCTGTCTTGTCTAGAAATTCCAAGAAGAGAGTCCTTCCAATTCTTGTAGAAGTCACAGGGCAGGCTGCACCCCACACTCCCTGCTGTGTGGCTTTATAAACAGAGGTACTGCTCGCTCCCATGCATGTCCATGGTAGGCTGGTTTGGGGTCTCTCCTCCCCTCAGACACTCAGGGATGCATACTGATAGAGGCCTACCTGGATGGACCCTCCTCTTCAGTCACTGAAAGGAGCAGGAGCTGGGAGCTCACACCCTCTCCTCTGAATTCCATCATGTCTTCTATCCCCCTCAGCGGCCACATGTCTCCCTGTAGCAGCAGAGAAGCTAGAAAAGATGGCCTTCTCTGGGGTCGGAAGGAAACGGTGTGATACACCAAGCTCTAGTCATGTCTGCTGTGAGTTGATAGAATGGCCAAAGAACAAACAGCAGCTTTTCTGGGCTGGCCTCAAACTCGCAAGCATCTGCCTCAGATATCTGCTACAAGTAGGGTGCAAAAACCACTTGCTTTGGGGTGACTGGTGTTGACTGGGTCGCACTGGGAGGGGCAGCCAGTGGTAAGAGTCATTCAGATTCTGGTCTCCTAATGTCAGGAAGTTGGGTGCACTTGGAGCCACTTCCCTTCGGCAAGGCGGTGTCCTGCCCCTTACAGAGGTCTATTGCAGGTCCACACTTGCCCTGGACAGTTAAGCAAGCTCTTTGCATTATAGTGAGATCTTTCTAGTGGATATTTTTCCATATATGTATATTTTTGCGTTCTCTAATAATACCACTTTTAATAATCATAGATAGACTCTGCTTCCATACACATCCTCACAGTTCCACTCTTAGGATCATTTTCTATGATTTCATATGTCATGGCTAAGTTAGTCTCACCACAGTCCCACCACCACCACCACCATGTGGATATTAGTGTCACAATTTTACACATGGGGAAACGAAGGCATGGGGACACCGACTCACCTATAGCATAACATCTAAAAATGGAAGATTGGGGATTTGAACTTCATAGCCTGGCTCAGAAGCCCTGCCTCCCAACTCAGGATCCCACTACCTTGGATAGAGAGTGTGCCCGCGAGGTTAGGCCAAGATCCACACCTGCACCCATGCCCAGGGGGAATGGAAAGCAAAAGACAGACTCTCCAAGGCCACCCTCTGCAACAACACAGGAGGAAGAACCTTCCCTGCCTGACCACAAGCAGAGCCTGACCTGAGCATGACTGTGAGTGCCTGGGCAGCCGATGCTGACTTAAGCTTACAGAATGAATGCTGTCTGGAAGCTCCTAGCTCTCTCTGTCCCCGCCCCCTCTACTTTTCGTTGGTTTGGATTTTTACTGCAATAAGTATTTTTAAACATCTACACAGATGACACTCTGCTGAGGCTCAAAGAAAGAAAACAGAGCAGGGCAGGCTCTCTTCTGCAAAGAACCGATCAGTCAGCCATTAAAGGAGATGGCATCCCACAAGCGTGCACATTTAAAGGGAACCTTAGCGGTACTTGCTGGGTGAGACCTGGAGGGCCAGGATGGAGCAGGCAGGAGTATGCTGAGCTCGCTGGCTGGGAAGACTATGGTAGCATGAGGACGTTGAGCTGGGTTTGGGAGGCAGTGGCAAGGGCCAAACTAAGTTGAATCTGGAGCACTGAAGCCAGGAGGGCTCTGCCAGTTCTGCTCGGGGCTGGAGGTCACTGGACAGAGTGAATGTGCATGTAACTGGGCAGGCACCCCGCAGCAGAGCCTGTCTCAGGGAGAGCTCCAAGAAGAGCAAGCAGAAAAAGAAGATGGGGAAAAGGTGCAAACAGGAAAAGCAAGTGGAAGGTGAGTCCTGAGGGTCCTCAAGACTTGCAGAAGCCACGCCCGCTGCCCATAGCAGCAGCCTGAGAGTCTCTGGGAAGCTGCACAAATACCTGCTGAAGCCCTTGGAGGAATGTAAACACAGTTCCATCACCTTCACAGGTACCACCGTCCACTGTCTGCACACGTACCACACACGTCTCCCTACCGCATGAATCAGGATTCTCAACCCCATTTAAATCTAAGGAGAACATAGTCTGGGGGAAACCAGGGAGCTGACTTTCTACACTGTCAGGAACAACACCCAAGTTGGTGGTCTCACTCATTTGTAGGTATGATACCACCATCCCAGGAATGGGCACACAGACCTGGGGCATAACCTACCACCCCTTAGGTCTCTTGACGTTGCTGCCTTTGAAACCATAAGGCCCTCCTCCACCCTCCAGCTTTGTTTCCACATGGCATCTACTTCCTCAGGCTCTTCTCTTCTGACCTGAAGCCTCTGACAAATGCAGCCAATTGGAGGAGCCCAGGCCACATTGTTATCAGTAGCTAGCTGCAAGGCAGACTTGGAAAATCCAGTGAATCTAACTCCTGTCTTGGGCCACGGGACTCACAACAGGAACCATGCATTCTGCTGTCTTAGGAGAGTCTCAGCTTGTGTCTATTGTACATATAATTGTATAATTGTGTGTGTGTGTGTGTGTGTGTGTGTGTGTGTGTGTGTATACAGCATACTGATTAATAAACCTTTTTACTCTCAAAAAGTGCTTTGAGACTATCAATTATATAGACACGTCCATACTCCCAATAATAATTCTTGGGGTGAATCGCCAGGAATGCCTCTACTACCCTCCTTTCTCTGGCTTCTGCCCCTCCCACCTAGAAAGCACATCCTGTTTTTTCCAAAGCTCCCTTCCCCCAGTTGCAGAGTCCATGCTCTGGGAAGCCTATAGCAGATGCTGCATTGGAAACCATGCCCCAAGGGCAAAGGACACCTTTACTCAAGGTGGACCAAAGAGAACCCACAGAAGTCAAGGAAAGGAAGAGTGTGGCCAGTTCAGCTGGAGAGCTAGGCTGGGTCCAGCTCATGGAAGACATGAACACCATAGTGTAGTCAGAAGTTTTCCTGTGTCCCATCTAGTCCCGCAGCCACTCAGACCCAAATAAACACACAGAGGCTTATATTAATTACAAACTATATGGCCATGGTCTATGGCTCAAGCTTCTTGCTAGTTAGCTTTTATAACTTAACCCATTTCTACTAATCTATAAGGTGCCACTGGCTGTGGCATTACCAGTCTGCTGGCATCTTGCTGTTCCTTAGGCGGGCAGCTGGCATCTCTTCTACCTCAGCTTTTCTTCTTCCTGTCTTGCTCTTCAATTTCCTGCTTAGCTATAACCTGACTTGCCATTATGCCAAACAACTTTATTTATCAACCAATCAGAGCAACACATATTCACAGCACACAGAAAGACATCCCACAGCACCACAAAGGACATGGATTTAATCTTTAGGAAAGAGGTAAATGGGAGCTTTCTGAACAGGAGAACATTCTGACCAGGTCCAGCCTACTTGAACCAGCAAAAGTCCAACAGGCTTGGATCTAAATGAAGACTTGTTGTATGGCCTTAGGGATAGAATGGAAAGTTCTATGTATCTTCAAATCTAACATTTCTCATTATAACATGAAGAAACCATGAATCCCCCCTGGGGGACAGTCATAGAATGAACTAAATATAAAGTTCTTAGAACAATCCAAACTCACAGTTGGTGCTCGACACAGGTTAGTCACCTCCACTGATGACGAGGCAGAATCTGGGAGCATCTTCTAGCAAAGGTTTTCAAAGCAAAGGGAAGTGGGAACAGGCTGGAGCAGGGAGGCTGGGGAGGAAGCAGCTGGATAGAAAGAGGCAGCAGGCAGTCCAGCCAACAACTGGCCCAATCCTCCTACCGGGTGATGGGCAGGCCTGTGGCGAGGATCCCCTGAGACTGGATGATAGTGACTGACTGGTTTGGAAGGACTTGAAGGGCCCTCTGATCTTTATGGCTGTGCTAGCTTTGGGCTTATTTTTCTCCTCTTGTTATTTTCTTCATAATGAAAGCTTAGCTTATTGATTTTGGGGTGGGGTGGGGTTTTGTTTGGTTTTGATTTCTCCTTGGTTAATAAAGCTGTTTATCACTATGAATCCCTCCAAATTCTGCACCAGCTGCATCTGCATTTGGTCTGTTGTGTTTCCATCTTTCTCACCTCAGAATATTTTCTAGTTTACCTTTTGAGTTTTTCCTTCCTTCCATCCGTTGGTTGTTTGGGAATGTGCTGTCTAACTTCCAGATGTCTGTGACTTTCTCTCGTCTTCTGTCAGTTTCTAAGGCAATTTCATTGTGGTCAAAGAGCATACGTTGCATGGTTTTGGTCCTTCTGAGTGCTCAGAGGCCTGTTTTGTGCCCTTAACATTTGGCTTATTCTGGAATTTTCTACATGCATATAAAAACACATATATTTAGTGTTCACAGTGGAGCTTTCTATGCGATGTCTGCTTTAAAGTATTAGTCCAGTCTTTACTTTTTATCTTCTCCTTAGTAATTTCTATCCAACATATAGTAGATGACAACTTCTCCTTCTTTTTCTCCTCCTCTTCATCATCCTATTTTCATTTTTTTGACTTGGACTTATGTGGCCTAAGCCGGCCTTGAACTCCATATGTAGCAGAGGATGACCTTGAATTTCTGATCCTCCTGCCTCCACTTCCAGAGTGCTAGATTACAGGTGTGAGATACTATGTGTAGTTCTATGGGGTGTTGGGCATGGAACCTAGGGTCTTGTGCATATTACGCAAGCCCTCTACCAACTAAACTATGTCCCTAGCCTGAAAGCAGGCTCTTCAAGTCTCCAAGTACGATGGTCTGGTTCTCTTTGGTTCTCTCAGGTTTTGCCTCACATGTTTGGAGGTCATAGAATGTACTTCGTACCTGTACTTTTAACAAAGTGAGCATGTACTCTGTTAAGTACTATTGATGGTTGCTGTGTCCTTCTGATGAATTCACCCTTTTTCATCATAAAATCTCCTTCTTCATCCATAGTTATCATTTTCGCCTGGGTTCTACTTGTGTGGAGTTAGTTCAGTCCCTGCAGCTGTCTCTTTGTTACTTTCCCATGATGCATCCTTTTTCATCTTTTTGCTTTCAATCTATACTATCTGGCTCTTTGAATCTAAAGCGTGTCTCTTCAACACAGAATGTGTAGTTGGATCATGCTTTTTATTTATTCATCTTGGCAATCTTGGTCTTTTGACTGCAGCATTTTGTCCCACACAGATTTAATATCATTGCTGATAAGACAAGATTTGTCACCTGCGATTCTCTATCTGTTTTGTATGTCATGGTTTCATTTTTGTTTCAGTTATTTATTTATCCCTATATTTCCCTTGCTGTCTTCATATGCGTTAGATGGGTATTTTCTAGTGTTCTTTCTTAATTTATTGTTTCTTTATAATAGTTTTCTTAGTAATTGCCTTGTGGTTACAATTGGCATCTTAAGTTTAAAATTTTTGTTTTGGGGTCTGGGAAGAAGGCTCAGTGTTTAAGAGCAATTGCTGTTCTTACAGAGGATCTAGATTCAGTTCCTAGCACCCACATAGTGACTCACAACTGTCCTTAACTCCAATTCTATGGAATCCAGAGCCCCCTTCGGGCCTCCAGTGGGCACCAGGCATTTACACAGTGTGTACATACATGCAGGCAAAACACTTATTCAGATAAAATAAAATAATAAAATTTCAAAAATCAGTTTCTATTCACTACAACTTAATTTTGATGGCACGCACAGCCATCCCATGGTCCATGGTGCCCTGCTGCTGACCTGAGCTGGATGTAGACTTGAATGCACCTGTGACTTCATTGCTCTTGGGAGTGGAGACAGGAGGATAGTGTGGTTGCTAAGATAGCTTAAAAAATGTAAGCTTCAGATTCAGAAAGAGACCCCACCTTAAAGGAATAAAGCAGAGAGTGATAGAGGACATAGGACATCTTACTCTAGTCTTACACACACACACACACACACACACACACACACACACACACGGGCACACACACACAGGCACACAGGTCTGTCTGTGTTGTAGACTCGGAGTTGCTTGGCCCACAAGGACCACAAAGCAATGAGACAAAATGAACCGGTCCTGTCTTTTCTATTTACCTGCATTGTTCTGTTGACTTTGCTCTTTACTTCTTTGTGAAGATGTAGGGACTGTCCTGTGTCCTTGTGTTTGGAGGACTCCCGGTAGTGGTCCTTACAAGGACGGGTCTGTTAACGATAGATTCTCAGCTTCGTACCTGAGCGGATGCCCTTACCACCTTTGCTTCTGAAGCATGGTTTTGCTGGAATAGCTGCATTTACCCTCCCTGTCTCCATCTTCAGCATGAGATGTGTGTCCTCCCCTCCCCCTAGGCTCCACTCTGGTGAGCTGTGAGCTCATACTGAGGAATCCTGTGTGGAAGAAGACACTTCTGATTCTCCCTTTTGACCATATGACCCCACAGTGTGTACATGTGTACATACAGGACATTTGTGGGGGGTCTTCTCATCAAGCTTGGAAAGTGTGGGGACACTGTTTCTTCAAGCCTGCTCCCTGTCTCTTCCTCACCTTTCCTCCTGATGTCCCTGTGGCGCACATGTTAGTACAGCAAGTCATGTCCTGGTGGGATCTCAAGCTCTGCTCATTCTTGCCGTGATTTTTCCCTGCTCCTCAGAATGAATAATTCCAGGTGATTTATCTTAAGTTCATAGATCTTTATTCTGTCCATTCAGATCTGCTGTTCAGACTGTTTACTGACTTTTATTTCAATCATTGTACATTTCAGTCCCTGAATTCATATACAAATACACATATATACACATATTATGTATATAATCTCTTTTTAGATATTAACTGTTTAGTGAAACATTATTCTCATACCTTCATTTAATATTTTTTTTTAGAAACTGCTTCTCTGGTGTGTGTGTGTGTGTGTGTAAGACTAGAGTGAGATGTCCTGTGTCCTCTATCACTCTCTGTTTTGTTCCTTTAAGGTGGGGTCTCTTTCTGAATCTGAAGCTTACATTTTTTAAGCTATCTTAGCAACCACACTATCCTCCTTTCTCCACTCCCAAGAGCAATGAAGTCACAGGTGCATTCAAGTCTACATCCGGCTTGAGGCATGGATTCGAAGATCCAGATTCAGCTTCTTGTGGTTGCACAACTAACACCCTTAACCACTGAGCCACCTCTCCAGCTCATTTAATTCTTTAGATGCTGCTTAGGTTTCTTTAAACATTTCAGAAAAACTCAAAATCTTTGTCTAGGAAGCTTGCTCATCTACAGATATCACCAGCTTGAGTAACTGTAACATTAAAACAAAACTACTTGTGTTTTTTTAAACTACATTTTTATTTTATAAGTGTATGTGTAAGTATATTCCTGTGTGTGAAAGTGCTTGTGAAGGACAGAAAAGAATGTTGGATACCCTGGATCTGGAGATAAAGGCAGTTGTAAGCTGCTCAGTGTGGATGCTGGGAACCAAACTCTGGTCCTCTAGATGAACAATCCATAGTTAGTCTTAGGTACTGATCCATCTCCCCAGCCATGCCCACGGTTGTTTTTGACAAATAGTCTGAAGATAGAATGTCCCACTGAGCAGGCCTGTCAAATGAAGAAGAGCTCTGGGTATGTGGATTTTCTAAAAAAACTTCTAAACAGGTGTGGCAGCAACAGCTTCTGGGAGAGTTCCCAGTCCAGGGACTGCTCAACTGCTGGTTCCCACAGCACTGTGCCTGTGAGTCTGTTGGTATTTAAGGCTACTGCAGAGCTGAGGATAGAAGAGAGGAAATGTGGGCAAGTTACAACACCCCCATGCTCAACGTTCTTCCTGAGACCAGGCCATTTCTCTTGAATAAACATCCTCTGAGTTGTTATGAGCCTCAGATTCACTTCCAGGGTGCTTGGCCATTTCCCCCACTGCTCTGATGGTTTTTGTGGAGGAGCTGACTCCAAGGCTCTCCCTGCATTCACCTGGAAGTGCTTTTGTCCCATGCAGGATTTAACTAGGACCCAGCACGGTCCAGTCTTTATGTTATGAGAATCTGTCTGGACACAGCATTGCAAACAGAGTGTAGGGGGACAAGTAATAAGAAGGTATTTAAGAGAAGCTTGCCAGGGGGAAATGGAAGCTGCCAGTGTTATGATAGTGTGACATGGTCTGCAGAGGTCGATCAGCCTGGGAGACTCACCAGGGTGGGTTTTTTATTATTATTATTATTATTATTATTATTATTATTATTATTATTATTTCTAATTTATCACTTTTTTATTTTTGTGTATATTGTATGCATGTGTTTATGTAGTATGTATGCATGCTTTCAGAGGCACATGGTTGTGTATGCATACTAAGGCCTCAGGAAAATGTCAGAATCATCCTCCATCATTCTTCCACCTAATTCTAGGAGGCAGGCTCTCTCAATCAAACTCAGAACTCATAGATACAGCTAGTCTTGCTAGCCAACTCACTTTGGAGATCTAATATTCACCTACTGAAGCTGGATTTACAGGCAGGCCACCACCCCACCTACCCAGCATGCCTAGGGTTCTGGGGATCCGAACTCAGGTCCTCACATTTGTTCCAAAAGGGCTTAACCAATGAGTCTCCCCAGCCCCTTGGCAGTTTTTTAAAAGTCTGAATTCTTGGGGCCTGGAGAGACTGCTCTTCCAGAGGTCCTGAGTTCAATTCCCAGCACCCACATGGTGGCTCACAACCATCTGTAATGAGATCTGGCACCCACTTCTGTGTACA
Organism: Peromyscus nudipes; assembly: GCA_902168325.1. Classification (NCBI taxonomy): domain Eukaryota; kingdom Metazoa; phylum Chordata; class Mammalia; order Rodentia; family Cricetidae; genus Peromyscus; species Peromyscus nudipes. Next base: position 24,877 of record CABHPH010142563.1, read on the forward strand.
TAATAAATAAATCTTAAAAAAAAAAGTCTGAATTCTTTCCTGGCTCTAAGTAGTCACACAGGGCTGTAATGGGGCCCTGGGACAAGCAGATCCACAGGCAAGAGGCCCAGATGATGCAGGAAGAGGGGGCTGCTGCTAATCTTTGGCCAGGGGGAAAAAGAAAAAAAAAACTGAGAAAAGAGACTGAGAAAAGAGACCCAGCATCCCGGATGGAGGGGGGAATGGGGCTTGGAGAAAGGCAATGTGGAAGCTTGGGGATACCTTGGCCCTAGACTACAGACACTTGGGGGCCATCAGAGCTTTGCCTTGAAGGATCCTCAAGAAGCATGGGTTCTGCTGGGCCCGAGCCTCTCCTACTCTCTCAAGAGGCGGCTGCCGCTGCATTGTGCTTCTGGCAAGCCCAGTGGAGAAGCCAGGCCCGGGGTGAAGTGGCTCCTTTCTTCTTCGCTCCTTTCTCTCCTAAGCAATTCTCTGAACAAGCTTTTGTAAGTCCCAGATGTTCCTGCTTTTGTTCGGGTCTAATCCTTCCTATTTATCCATCCTCTGGTACCTGTTTATTATGTCCTGTTTCTCTTTGGGATGCCAGGGCTCAGCAGATCGCCTGCGACTGATCCTATCTGCACTCAGGCAAACACAATCGTACCTGGGTCTTGTCATATAGCGTGTGTTTGAAAAGATGGGAGAAGGAGAAGAATTAAGCCAGCTCCGCCAAGAACAGCAAACGCAGAGATTTTTTAAAATAAACTCGAAAGCCGCTGAGGGCCAGTTCAGAGGAGCTTGCAAAGCCCTTCAGTGGAGACACAATGGCACCCAATGCACCAGCTCTCACAGCCCTATCCCTCTGCAGCTAGAGAAGCATGTGGCCTTGGCTCTTGACTGCTGCCTTGGGGAGGAACAGTATCCCTGCCTGGACTGTGAGGACAGTAACTCGTGGTCTCTCCCATTTAGGAATTTTAGAGACTGTAGCCTTGCAGCCCTGCATATACGGCGCTGTAAAGTGCAGGCCGAGAATCACATGGAAGAGAAGATGAAAACTCAAGAGAACCCAGATCTTTAATTTCCTGTTACCCTTACCAGGATCTGGGGAGCAGACTGACATGTGCACACTGTCTTGATTTTGGACTTTTGGGATCATTTCTGAGCCTGAGGCCATCAGAGTCTGCCAGTGATACCTTTAGGTACAAGACAGACAGGAAAGAGAACAGACACCATTTGAGTTTTCCCTAGGGTGTTGGAGCCCACCTAGGCGTCCTAGTGGCTTTACCCAGGAGAACTGCATAAGAGGATGATTAGACCACGGGCCTGGGTACCAGGTGTTTGTAAGGGTCTACACTTGGCTGTAACTAGCAAGGAGGAGGTCTTTGCTCTACCCCTTGGCATTGTTATAAATAGAACTTTGGAATAAAGTTCTGGGCTGGTGGATAAGGATCCAGGCCCACCTGAGTCTATTCTGCGTTTCTCTCTCCTCTTTATTTCTAAGTCTCTTATCCCTCATTCCTCAAGAGTCCCTGGAGTAAATAAATGTGGGGGCTGGTCCCCCACACTAGGGCCATGGAATCTCATGAGCCACCAGTTAGGGCAAAGCCAAAGAGACAACACAATCAAACCCACCTGCCTTGGCAACATGCTTCTCTCTGATGCCCACTCTTCCCACCCAACCCCAGCTCCTCATCCGGCCTTGAAACAGGAGTAACATGGGCTTTCAAATGAACTCAGAGCCGACTTCATGCCAGGAAAGCTTGTGGTTCTGCAACTCGCTGCACATGGCTCCCTTCAACCTCCTAGAAAAATATTGTGGTCTCTGAGGCAAGGATGAGTTCACCAAGCTGTGGGAGGATACCCCAGGAGCTCACGGTCCCACAGCAAAGCTCTGGAAACTCCAAACTGAAGCAGGACTCTCCAGAAGAGGTGGTGTTCCCATCAGTAGCTAGTTCTCTGCAGACTGCCCATTCCCACACTGCGGAGAGATGTCCCAGGTGCCCCCGGTGCTGGGCGGGAGTGGAGGGCTGCCCCCCTGCACGCCCCCCCCCCCACAGCCTTCCTTATGCTTCCTTGAAGTCACCACAAATGGCTCCTTTCACAGCCAAGGCTGTGGCAGCGGCTTCAGGCGCCTCTGCCTTGCAGGATTGACATCAATCCTCATTCAAATCAAACTCTCTCTGAAACATGCTCCACTGGAGTGGAATTTTCTGCTAAATAAGGTGTTATTAACCCAGCTCCCGGCTCCTTGGGTCCAGGCTGAGCTCAGCAGCGCAGAGGCCGCTCCAAGCTGATGAACCCACTTAAATACCGATTAATAGGCATTGCGGCAGTGGCCCGGGCAGGCTTGGTGAACCCTGGGCTCCTCCGGCTTCAATGCCAGAAAGCTCAGACTTGTCTCTCTCATTCCAGCCCCAGCTCTGAGCCATGATCAGATGCTCTGCGTTCTGGGGATAAGGGGATCGTAGAGGGTGGAAAGAAGGGCATTGGGGATTGGAGAGACGGCTCGGTAAAGTGCTTGCCTGGCAAACAAGAAGACCTGAGTTCAATCCCCAGAACCCACTAAATGAATAAATGAATGAATGAATGAATGAATGAATGAATAAATAAATAAATAAATAAATAAATAAATAAATAAATAAATAAATAAATAAA
>CABHPH010142563.1:27829-49716 GCA_902168325.1 Peromyscus nudipes
GTGTGTGTGTGTGTGTGTGTGTGTGTGTGTGTGTGTGTATGCATGAGACATCTTTCCTCTCTTATTTTTCAGCTCCTTCCTTACCAAGCATCAGTCTCCTGAGCTTCTCCAAATGGGAAGCCACAGAATAAGCCCAATCCAGAAGGAAGAGTAGCTTGCCCTCCCCCCGCCACCCCCACTCTGCATGGGTGATGGGGAAGTTGCCACCACCCTGACAGCACACTGCACAGTGAGACAGGATCCCAGCGGAATGTTACTCTGGTTCTTATGCAGCTCAACACACGCTTTGATGCTTCCAGTCCAATCATTTCAGCCACATACGAGTTCGGTGGATGTGATTCTGAGAGCTAGCTGAAGCTTTTAGTGCTCGAAGAGCCCTAGAGAGTCTCAGGTCCAAGCTCATTTTACAGCCGAGGAAACTCAGGACCAGAGGGAAAGGGTCAATGCTCAAGGTCACCCAGTTCATCAGCGGCAATGCCAAGATTTCTGCCCAGCTCCGACAACTCTCTCTGCAGCTGTATGACGCTCCCATTGATGTCTTGTTTTTCTCCCCTCCAACAACACAAAAGCATCGATAGACGAAGCCAATAATCATATCTGCATGATTTCTAGTCTACATATCACAGTGGGTACGTACTCGAGTGGTGTGTTGTTGAAGAAGATCAGAAAACATCAAATCAAATGCCCTAACTATGATAGATAGAAGCACACGGCCCCTACTCATCTGTTTTCAGACAGCTGCTTGCTGGACATTGTGCTGGGTTCGGGTTCCACAGAGAATGCTCGGGAGGTGGATAGTTCTTAATCACACCAACTGGGAGACACAATAATCATACAGGTGTGCATGTGGGCACGTGGGGGCAGGCGAGCATGCATGCATGCAAACACAAACAATTGCAGGTGATGTCATGTGATCAAGTCCAAAAAGAGAAGGAACTCGGGCCAGCAGAGGCACAGGTGGGAGCATCCAGTCTGCATGATGGCTGGTCACAGCGCTGTCAGGGTGGTGGGAGCAGAGTGGGGATGGGAGGGGAGGGCAAGCTACTCTTCCTTCTGGATTGGGCTTATTCTATGGCTTCCCCTTTGGGTGTGCTTTATTACACAAGGGTCACTCAAGGGGACACTGGTTGTTTTCTTGCTGCTGTGACCAAATATCTAACAAGAAGTAATGTAAAGGAAGAGGGATTTATTGGCGGGGGTAGGGAAAAGGGTGGGGGATGGGAGTGGGATCCTAGTTTGCTTTTCTTTGGCTGTGATAAACACTGACCATGAGCAACTTGAGAGGAAAGGTCCATCCTGCACATCCTGACCACAGCCCATCACTGCTGGAAGTCACTGCAGGAACTCATGGCAGGAACTCGAGGCAGGAACCTGGAGGCAGGACCTGACACTGAGATCCCGGAGGAATACTTACAGGCTTGCTCCACTACCTTTCTTACACAAGCACCGCCCACAGTGGGCTGGGCCATCCACTTCAATCAGTAATCAAGAAAAAGCCGGCAGACATGCCCAAAGATCGATCCATCCCTCTGATGGAGGCAATTCCTCAGCTGAGGTCTCTTCCCCGGGTGACTCTAGTTTGTGCCACATTGACAAAAACTAGCCAGCACAGAAGATATGGTGGCAGGCATGTGCAGCTGGGACTCTTCACCTCTCTACCTTTTGGGGGAAACAGGAAGCAGAGATCAGACAGGAAGTGGGGCCAAGCTAAAATAACCTCAAATCCCACCCTCAGTGATCCACTTCCTCCAACTCTGCAAGGTTCCACAACCTCCCCCAGACAGTGCCACCAGCTGGAGGAACCAAGTATTCAAATACCATGTGGAACCATTCGGCACATGGGGTGGGGAGTGGGGGCGGGGATGGGGGGGGCGCTGCACTTCACACCTAAACCACAGCAAAAAGACTCCTCTGAGGTGACTGAAATCTGAAGAATGAGAAAAACCCAGCCATGCAAAAGGAGAAAGAAGAACCACCCAAGCAGAAGGAATGGAGCTGGGGTTTCCTATCATGGACAATGGGGTGAAAACATTTTCAAATTAATACATGCTTATTGTTTGAGAGGCAGGAAAGTGGTTGCATTCTCTCAGCTAATTGCCCTGCTCCTCAGAACTGGTGCCATCGATCAGTTTCTCTGCTGCTCGCCTGTGTTTCCATGCCATTTGCTCGACGTGTGGCTGAGAAAAGACCCTGTAGTGATACAGAAGCATTGTTCCCCTTGAACCTCTGTTAGCAGACTTGTCCCACACAGACTCCATCTCTTCTCTATGAGCCTCAGTTTCCCCACTTGTCTAATTGGGGATAATTAAAGCAGGACCTCAGGGGGCTGTGGAAACTGAGGCTCACAGAGGAAGTGTGTTGCCTGAGGTCACACAGCAAAGAGATGGAGTTGTTTCTGATGTCTGCCTGGAGTCCCTACCCTTCCCACAATTCTGGGAGGTTCTTGGTGACCACAGGCACCTGAAAGCAGGCTTTCTGTGGTTTTGCTGTTCTCCCAGCTCCCTCTGGGCCAAGCCCTGGTTTGTTTCATTTAATCAGCAGAGTCCCTGGGCATCTCCTTCCTCAGGACCATCAGACCAAGCTCCTGCTCAAAGGAAGCTCACAGGAAGGGGAGGAGACCCTTTGGCAAACCTTTCTTCAGAAAGGCCAGTACTCCAAGGCACAATGGCGCAGTTCTAGAAGTATTGAGTTGTAGCTATAGTTTTCCTGCCGGGCCCACAGTCAGGACAAATCTCTGCCACCCGCCAGTCTCCGAGCTCCCAAGTCCCGCCAGTCTCCGAGCCCACTTATAAAATAAACACACAGACGCTTACATTATTTAAACTGCTTGGCCATTAGCTCAGGCCTATCATTGTCTAGCTCTTACTCTTATATTTAGCCCATTTCTATTAATCTCTACTTTGCCACGTGGCTCGTGGCTTACGGGTACTTTACATCTTCCTTCTCCTGGCCGCGGCTCCAGGCCGTCTCCCCTCTACCTTCCTGTTCCCTCAATTCTCCTCTCTGTTAGTCCCGCCTATACTTCCTGTCTGGCTACCGGCCAATCAGCGCTTTATTGATACAGAGTGGTATCCACAGCATTGAGTTCTTCTGGCAAGTTTCCAGGGATCAAGGTCTGTGATGTCACTTCTGAGCCTTAAAAATGCAGCAGATAACAGTGACTTGGACTAGAGGGACATTGGTGGACAGATGGCTCCAGGATGGGCAACAAGGGGCCACTACAGGACCTCATGAAGTATGCACCAGGTGCGGGGGAGGATCATGGCTGCCCTCAGGCTCTGAGCCCCATGTGTAGGTGAATGGATGGGAGAGGGGCCGTCCACAGAGAACAGGAAAGTGGGAAGAACAGTGAAAGTAGGGAGGAGCCCAAGGCAGGTGGTGATGGCCAGTTTGGTCTGGAAACGCCTGTGGACTGTTCACTTGGGCATGCCTAGTTAGGTAGAGGGTCTTGAGCCACAGGTAGAAACTTAGGAGTCAAGACCTGGCCAGGAAAATGAAAGAGAATAGAAAAGCTGAACACAGACGTGAAAGGCATCAACATTTAATGAAGAATATGGTGATATTTTATTTGTACTAAAATGTGATTTTTATGTTAATAAATAAAGTTGCCTGGGGGTCAGAGCTAATAGCAAGCCTTAGCAGAAGCTGGGCGGTGGTGGTGCACGCCTTTAATCCCAGCTCTTGGGAGGCAGAGCTAAGCGGATCTCTGTGTGTTCAAGGATACAGCCAGCATGGAGACACACGCCTTTCATCTCAATACCAACCATAGAAGACCTGGAGGTCTGTACAGACAGGCAGTGACTAGGAGGTCATGTGGTTGGGTTTACAACCAATGAGAAGGCAGAACAGAAACTCTATAAAAAGTCAGACACACAGGAGGTGGGTCTCTTTCGGAGAGGTAGGACAACAGCGACAGTGAAGGGTAAGGTTTTTAGCTCTTAGCTATTGCTCTGACCTCTTGGCTTTCATCTCTGTATTATCTCTGTGTTTCTTATTTAATAAGACAGTTCGTTACATCTACAGAAGAAGGTTCTGGAAAGATAAGGAAGGTTCAGAGATGAGGGAGGAGAATCAGGAGGGTGTCCCGTCTAGAAGGCAGGTCAAGATGGAGGATGGAGGAGGGAGAGGCCAGTGAGGAAGCAAGAGAATCCAGAGTTGGTACAGCTTGGAACAAGGCTCTGTAGCCAGCTGGGATCCCAGTCTCCCTCACTGGATTTATGGTCTTGGACTAGGCCTCTGAGCCTGACTTCCTTCCACTGACGCCTACACCCTGGGGAAGTGCCGCTGCAGGGCTCGACAGACAAGGCCACATGTCTGTGTGAATACCCCAGCGAGTGTGGAAACAGTCAGGAAATGGCCTGGACTCAGAGAGAGCAGGGCATCACTTGTTGAGTTTCCAGGGAGCCAGTGTTGAGCACTCAAGGGCATAGCAAAGACTCAGAGGGTTGCCACAAGAGTCCTAAGGGGACAAAACCCTCGCCATTGCTTTGGTGTATATTTGGGGATTCAGACATGGATGCTTGCCACACCCCAAGAAAACAAACCACCGAGTGAAGAGTCGAAGGATACATGAAGGAACTGCCAGGAAGAGGGGGCAACTGAGCAAAAACCTAGAGAAAGACATCTCCCTATCAGAGGGGCTAGAGGTTCCCTGCTGCCTCTGGTGCCAAGCTCAAGGGTGAGTGGCCCCAGGACTGGACAGCAGCCACAGCCGCGGCCCTGCACTTTGCATCACAAACACGGGAATGCGATCATTAGGTGATTATATTTTTAAGGCCCAAATTGTTTTATTTGTTTCCCTGCCAGCTTTCATTGGGCCATCAGTCATTCCCCACACAGATAACATTTCTTATGTACATTGACAGAATAAATTACATGGTCCTCATCCAGCAAATCAACATTACAGGGGAACATTATCTTCTGCACGGCGATGCCTGGGCACATCATAAATCCTAACCAGGTTTATTACATCTGTCTTGTCATAGATTCATTTTATTGAGAAGTAGGGTTTTTTTTTTTCCAGATTAATAATCACATTAATAGATGAGATTCTTTTTAGAGAATTATTTTCCTGGGGACACTGAAGGAAGAGCAGCATGGCTACCGAGCAGTGTCCCATCGGAGGCTGCTGCCATAAAGCTGTCCTTTGTCATCTTGACAGTGTCCTCCAGGACTGGGACCCAGGAACTCCTGACTCACTGGGAGACCTCTAGGCCGGCCGCTGGTTGCTTTCTCCCCTCCCATTTCCCAGCTCTCTCCCAATGCCAAATCCAGACTCTTGCAAGGTGGTGTCAAAGATGTATCGTTATATCGAACCAATCCAAGGAATGTTTGATGAGTAACTCTTATACAAGCCAATGAGAGAGCTGACCCACAGAAGACTGACAGCAGTTTGGGGCAGGATCCTGAGTCAGGCTTCCTGCCTGCCTGCCCTGTAGGTGGTTTTGCTAGCTCTGCCCTCCTTTCTCCTCTTTGTGCTAAGTGAGCTGATTGGACCAGACCAAGGTTGGGAAACCATGGTTGGCCTGAAGCTAAATCCAGCTGTGATTTGGTGAGACTGGAGCACTGCCCTGCCCGTCTGTGAGGCAGAGATGTGGCTATGATGGAGATTCTGTCCCCTGTGGAGCCGACGATAATTAGTCCTCAGACCTCTACAGCAAATGTTTGCCGGCCTCTGGTCCAGATAAACTCTGGGTGAACCAGTTTTGGGCAAAGCTGTAGGATGGCATTCAAGTGCACGCTATAATATTGGTCGGAGCCCACTATACCAGATCCATTCCTGGAAACACATTATTTCATTCTTGCAAAGTCTCAGTGGCAAGATTCTATCCTGCAGGTTCTAATGCTCATGCAGAGGCAGAGGCAAGGTGGGAACTTAGGTCCTGTCCAGACCAGCTCCTTACTTTTCTGTACACTGTGCCCCATCAAGATGCTAACTGGTGAGTGCCAGGGAAACAGGGACATTTCTCAGGGGACCTCTCATTCGTCATGTAGGATGTTGAAGAGTGGAGAGAAAGAGGAAGCATGGGAGAAGAGAAAGGGTACCTTGTGCTTAACCTTGCTGGGCTTGGTTAAAAAGTGACCCCATTGTCTACTGGCCTGCCCCCCAGTGGGCACTTCCTCTCATAAGTCTTATGACCCAACTCTATAGTTGTTCCCCACCCAACAGATGGAGAAGCAAAGTCTGGAGAGGAAAGTGCCAAGCCCAAGGCACATACATGACTGGTAAGCAGTGTTCCTTCTTCATATGTGTCTGCAGTGAGGTTTGTCAGTCACATCAGATTGTCCACCCTGGGCTGAGAGAGAGAGCGAGAGTGGAGTGATGCTTCAGGGTTTGGAATCATTTCATCCATGGCTTGTGGTATCAGAGTGTCAGAACCCCAAAAGAAGGCAAACCTTGGGCAAGCAGGAGAGTATCAAGTTCCCAGCCCGAGCTATCTCGGAGTCATCTCTCAGCCCTTCTCTGATCCAGTCAGCTTCCCGTCTGAACAAAGCAATCTTCTCAGAGAAAGAGCCAAGGACCCAGCCCCTCCCACATGGCTCTCCTTACTTCTAGCGCCCCAGAGCCTGGGCTCTGTCCTCACAGGGACAGGATCAGCAGACAGCCTCTGCAGGGCCTGCCTCCTCTTTCCCAGAAGCCTGATCCTTAGACCAACAACAGCAGCTCCATCTTCTCAGGAGCTTGGCACCCTGCACTGAAGTCAGCCTGGACATGGTTCTCTTTCTCACTCAACATCTAATCTATTAACTTTCAAACTAGTAACAGGATTCCACCTCTTCTTCCCACTGATGCTGCTACCAACCTGGCCCGAGGCCACCATCAGCTCCAACTCCAGCTGGTCGGTCTGCCTGTCTCACTGCCGACACTAGGCAGAGGATCTGTGGGAAAGGCTGCTTGTTTTCTCAAAACGTGCCAACCAACCCCCTCACTTCTCAGAACCAAAACTGGACGATGACCCATAATGTCCCCACACCCCTGCTACCATGGCCCTAGCCACACAGTTCTCTCTCCCCCATTACCCTGCTGGGCCTGGAGCCCCTGCACCACACAGAGAAACCCCCTGCTCAGTTCCAGGAAAAACACTACCCCTTGCTGCCTTCCTTAAGTACCTTGCAGCCCAAGGTCTATGGGTCTTTGCACCAGCTGTGTTCAATAAAATATCCAGGAACCCTGTAGGGTTTGCCTCAAAGGTCACAACCTCAGTGAACTGTGCCTCAGATTCCAACTTGCATTTCCCATCCTCCGTTCCCACTTCCCTGCCTGATTTTCCCTTGCTCGCTGGTTCATTATTGTTGACCACTCACTGTTTAATTCATCGCTTTATCTTCAGGACCCAGAATAATCCCCGCCACATAGTAGGCATGCAATATGAAATTGCTGTATAAAGGTTTAAGAACTTATTTACTGATATGCGTGTGTCCGTCTGAGTAAGTATGTGGATTGTGTGTGGGCAGACGTACATGCCTGTGCCTGCACATGGAGACCAGAAGAGGGTGTCAGGTGTCCTTTCTCATCATACTCCACCACTCCTCTGAGGCAGGGTCTCTTCTTGAACCTGAGGCTTATGTTTCAGCCAGGCTAGAAGGCAGTAAGCCCCACGAGTCCTTCTGTCTCCACCCCACTAGCAAGGCACTGAGGTTATAGGCATTGGTGGGGAATGTCCAGATCAGATCTGAATTCCACTCGAGATTGTGGAGCAAGCACTCTGAACCGTCGAGCTAGCTCTCCAGCCCCTGTACAAAGGTTTAATCAATTTTTATGCTGTTCTACTACATGGAAGGTGAGGCTCTTTCATCAAAATCGGTACGAACTCTGCAGCTGCTTCCCCACATGTGAAAGGAAGGTGAAGGTGGTACCTTGCTCACAGGTGTCGTTAGAATGGTTGGCAGCCAGAGCAAGGCTAAGGGAATGGGATGTGCCCGGCTCTGCGTTTGCAGACTCTGCCTTACGTGGCTGGGCTACAAACTGAGTTCACTTGCACCATATGAGATCAAGAGCTAGGGGAAGAAGCTTGGCTTTGTCACAGGCTAACAAGGGCTTTCAGGAAAGATCCTTTTCCTCCTTGCACCCAGTTTGCTTGTCTGTAAAATGGCCTGCCATTGAACTGGCATCGCGGCGTTGTTTCAGGACAACTAAGTAAGCAAAGTACAAACACATGATGCCGGGCGGTGGTGGCCCACACCTTTAATCCCAGCACTCGGGAGGCAGAGGCAGGCGGATCTCTGTGAGTTCGAGACTAGCCTGGTCTACAAAGCGAGTTCCAGGAAAGGCACAGAGCTACACAGAGAAACCCTGTCTCAAAAAACCAAAACAAACAAACAAACAAACACATGCTGGGCCTAGGACCTGGACCATCTGAATGTGGCTGAGGTTGAGGCTAAAGATGAAACTCACTCAGGAGAATACCTGGGAAGAAAGCACTGGCCCAGACATGGCCTTGGCCTCTTGGTGGGGAGTAGGCTCCAGAGCAGGCCAGGCCTGAGCAGGTAATGTGTAAATCTGTCTATGTCTCTCTGGTTTTTTTTTTTTCCTTCTCTTTTTAGCATGAAAACCCGCCCTAGCACCTCTCATTATCCACTTCATCAGTCTCAAACCGTCAGCTAATTGCACTCCCCAGCCGCCCCTCCCTCCTGCCTCTTCACAGAGCTCAATAACACACAGCTGCCTCCCTGTTTGGGGCTCCACTGGGGCATTATAAACAAAATGTAGCCTCCAGTACCTTAATGCCTTCCCTGGGCTCCCTTTCTCCCGCTGACCCCCTGTTTGTCTCTGCAGCCCCACTCCCGGGGGTGTGGATGCAGGACAGTCCAGGAAGGAAGGCCATGAGAGCTGCATGGAGATGCAAGATTTCATGGCTCACTGAAGCCCTTGGGTGGCAAGTCTGCAGCCCTTGTAAAAGGGAAACTCGGGAGGTTTGTTTGACCCTCACCCCACCTTTCGGCAAGAGGTCACTTCCCCAAGCTCAGCACAGAATGTGACCAGGGAGAGAAGAGAGGTCTCACCAGAGAAGAAAACAGACTGGCTCCTGGGACAGCTGGGGTCTCAGATGTGGGCTTCGGCAGGGTTGAAAGATGAGTGTAACACTGGGGTCTGCTTAGTTTGGCCGATGCTTAGTCAAGTGTCAGGTGAGGCTGGCTGCTTCAAAGAGAGTGTCTGATGTGTGAGCCAGGCTGCTATATTGGAAGTCACATAGTTCTGGGTAGTGGTGGAGAGGGAAGATCTTACTGAACACCCAACATTCAGCAGAGATCTCAGGAGGGGCCCTTTTGCACCCATTTTAAAAAGTCCAAACCAGCCAGGCTGCTTTAATCCTAGCACTTGGGAGGCAGAGGCAGGTGAATCTCTGTGAGTTTGAGGCCAGCCTGGTCTACAGAGCGAGATCCATGACAGGCACCAAAGCTACACAGAGAAACCCTGTCTTGAAAAACCAAAACCAAACCCAAACAAAACAAAAAAACAACAACAACAAAATAAAAAGCCCAAACCAACACATGACAGAACCAAGCTGACTCACTAATAAATTACTGCCTAGAGAACAAAATCCTCTTCAAAATAAGTCAACAGAAATCTAACCCCAGGGTTGTATCCACAATATGCAGCATAGAACTTTTGAAGATTAAAAAAAAATACAAATCGTGGCGGTGTGATACTAAATGTCTACAACCCCAGCGCTCAGGAGGCTGAGGCAAGAAGAACTGAAATTTGAAGCTAGTCTGAGCTCCATAGCAAGACCCTATCTCAAGACAAACTCAACACAAAGCAATACAATAACCCGAGAAAATGTCAAGAGAAAAACGACCTAGAGATGATGTAGGTGTCAAACTGTAGCAGTAAAGACTTCAAAGCACCCTTGGAAATATGCCTGAAGATTTAAAGAAGAAAGTGTATGCTGTGAATGAACCGATGGGGAAGCCCAAAGGGGAAAAATGGAAACTATAAAAGAGAATCAGATAGGAATGATAAATGGAAACACAATTCTAATTTTAATGTTAAACAACAGGAAGCTAAAAAAAAAAAGGTTTAGTGAATTGGAAAACAGAGCCCTTGAAACTATGGCAAGGTTTCTGAAGAACCTGAGAAAATTTTCAAAGCTTATAGCATGAGTAGAATTGAAACCCACAAAAGAGAGATGAGAGCAGAAAGTTTTCTTGAAAAACTAATGGCTATCAAAAGAATGGACAGGCAAGCCACAGATCATGACTTGTGTTTGCAAAACATATCTGATATAAGAGCATGCTCAAAGTATGCAAAGAGACCTAAAAATGCACCAAGAAAAAGCTACCCAGTTAAAAATCCAAAATACTTCAGGGGTCACCAAAGATGATATGCAAATGATATGCAGATGATATGCTGGTGGAAAGTCATAATTGAAAGATACTCAGCATCTCACAGCAGTAGGCAATTGCAACTTAAAACTCCATACATATTAGAATGGCCAAAACAAGCCAATGGATGGCCTGAGCTTATCAAATTGATCAAAACATTATATTGCACGGTTAAAAGATATTCATTTATTATCTGTGAGTGAAAATATTTTTAAAAGAATGACCTAAATCCAAACACCTGACAATCCCAGACGCTAACAAGGATGTAAAGCAACAGTAAGTTTAACATACTGTGAGTCTGCACACAACACAGTTGCTTGAGAAGACAGTTTTGCAATTTCTTACAACACTAAATGTGACTACTACTCACTGCATGTCTTAGTATTTACCCAAATGAGTAATAAGCTTGTGTCCACTCGAACCTGCCCAGGAAGACTGATTAAAACTTGATCACCAAACCGTGAATACAAACAAGATGACCTTCCACAGGTAAATTAAGTAAAGACTGTGGCACATCCATTCAATGAAATGTTATTCGGAACTGAATAGAAGGAAGAAATCAAGAGATGGAGATAACATGAAAATATGGAGATAGCATGCCAAAGTCCAAAAGGCAGATTATTAAATAAAAGAAATAAGTCTGGGGAAAAGATATCCTTCATTATTCTAATAAGTAATACAGCATTCTAGAAAGACAAAACAAAACTATGGAATTGGTGAAATCAATCAGAGGTTGGCTAAAAAGAAGAAAGAAGAAGGACAGATAGACACAGCTGGGATTCTTGGAGCAGGAAGACTCTTCTGTGTCCATGCAGTGGTGGAGGTGAGTCACCACGCATTTGTCAAAATCCACAGATAGTGGAGCACCAAGAGCGCACCTTCCAATAAGATGTGCGCGTTGGGTGATAACAAGGTGTCAACGTCTGTCTGTCGGCTGCAATAAATGCACCACATGGATGTGGGGTGGTGAGAGTGGGGAAGTCTATGTGTGGAAGGGGTGGGATATCTAGGAGTTTTCCACCTGATTTTGCTGTGAACCTAAAACTACCCTTTAAAAGGCAAATTTCTTTCATTTTTAAGACAAAGAGATGTTTAAAATATGGTAATAGTGTCAACTCAAAAAACTTCATGAAGCCCAAGCAATACAAACGTAAGCAAGCCCCTTCCTCACACACACAGTGGTCTCCACCATACAATAATAACATCTCTGGAGAAAAAAAAGAAAGCAAGGATAAAGAGAAACCTCTAAAAAACTCTAAAATTCATACAGATCGGACATGAAGACAAGAGGGTGGTATGTCCCCCGACTTACCAGGACACAGTGGTGGTCAGGAGACAGTGAGCGCCTTAGAACTAAAGGGAATCCACCCATCACTCTGAATGTCTGTGCTAAGAAATCGTTGAGAAGTTAAGGCAAATGGGGAAATTTCAAAATAAAATCAATGGAATTGGTCCTCCACAGACATGAACTTTAAGCTGTTATAGGAAAGTTTTCAGGCCACTGCCCCAACACGAGATGGAGCAGAGGTCCCTGTCAAGAAAAACAAAAATAGAGTCTGAGTGAGAAAAGGAAAAACTCTTTTCCTCCTTATTTATTCACTATTTTTTTTCAGCTAACATATATGTATGTAGTGTATACACATACATGGATGTGCAGGTGTGTTTGCCTAGGTGTGTGCATGTAGAGCCCAGAGATCAATACCAAATGTCTTCCTCTATTGATGGTGAATTTTTTTAGTGAGTCTCTAACTACCCTGGAGTTGGCTGCTTTGGCTGACGAGCTGGCCAGTGAGTTCTGGGGATCCTCCTGTCTGCACCTCTGAGCACTAGGGTCACAGATGCATTCCACATGCCTGTATTTTATGTGGGTGCTCAGAACTGAACTCAGTTCTTCACACTGGCACAGCAAGTTCTTTACTCCCTGGGCCATCTCTCCAGCTCTTAACTATTAATTTCCTTTAAAGAAAATTTGTTATTTTATTTAAAACAAAAATAATATTGACGAGCAGGAGTTAACTGTGAAAAAGTAAAATAAATGCCAGAGTAAAACACAGGAGGGAAGAAAACAAGAAAATTCAGTAAAAGATTCTTACATCGTACGTGGAGTGAAGTAGTATATTTCAAAAATAATCTTTGGCGGTTTAAGAACATCTGTGGTCAGCTAGACAGACATGTTAATGGGAGAAGTGTGTGTGCCTCATAAGCCTGAGGACCTGAGTTCAGATCCCCAGAATTCACATACAGCTGGACACAGTATGGCACGTATGCAATCCCAGCTCTCCTATAGACGGATGGGAAGCAGAGGTGGGGGATCACCAGAAGCTTATGGGCGAGCTAACCTGGCATGCACATCAGTAGACATCAAAAGACTCTTCACAAGTGGTGGAGCCCAGGACCAGCACTCAAGGCTGTCTCTGACCTCTACATGCACAACATAGATGCACACGGCACACTCAGACCAACTTACCTGCACACACACACACATACACACACACACACAAAAAAAAAAACAAACAAACTTTTTCTAAATGTCTTCTACTTTAGGCACCATGAGGCACACCTATAATCCTCACACTCAGGGTTCTGAGGCAGAGAGATTGCAAATTTGAAGCCAGCCTGAGTTACATAAGAGGACCCTGCCAATTAATTAATTAATTAATTAATTAATTAAAATACATATAGAAGCTCCTAAAACAATTACTTTAAAAGAAATATATATTTTTTTAGAGCTAGTAGATGAGTAAAAACTAGAATATTGGCTGGGAGCATGGTTCAGTTCATGGGCACTTACTTGGCATTTGTGATGCTCTGGTTCCACTCCTGATACCATATAAAACTAGAATATTAAGTTTTTCAACAGTTCACAGAAGGCAGAAAAGTAGGAAAGAAAACAAAAAGGAACGAGAAGACAATATAGTCATCACATTGTGTAGCACGCTTTCTCTTGGGCCACCAACCAACCCCCAAATCATGACACGGAGACTGAGTAGTTATGAATGCTCAGCCTTATCTTTTGATTGTCCCACTGGCTCTTATAACTTAATTTAACCTGTTTCTCTTCATCTATGTTTGCCTTGGGGCTTTTCATCTTTCTGTCATTCTGTATGTCCTACTTTGCTGCTTGTTGGCCCAGGGCATCTCCCTCTCGTTCTCCCACGTACTCATCTCTCTCTTGAGACTAGATTCCTCCTCCTACTTATTCTCTCTGCCCACCAGCCCTGCCTATCCCTCTACTGTCTAGCTATTGGCCATTCAGCTTTTTACTAGTTCAATCAGGTGCCTTAGGCAGGCAAAGTGAAACAGCAACACATCTTTACATAGTTAAACAAATGCAGCATAAACAAAAACAACACACCTTTACATAGTTAAAGTAATATTCCTCAGCAAATGTAACACATCTTTATATAATTAAAGTAACATTCCACAATATAGCAAAATCATACTTTCAAAATCAACCAAATCAACAATCACAGTAAATGTAAGTGAGCCAAAAATTCCAATGAGAAGACAGGAATTCCTAAAAACAAAAGCAATATATAAAAATATCTTCATAAGAATACAAGACGATGATAAGAAATACCATGAGAATATAAATTCAAAGTCAATGTGGCCATAATAATAGGAAGCAAAGCAAATGTAACACAAGACAACCGTTCAAACTAAGCAGAGACCTTTCACATGGTGAGGGCTAATCAAGACAAAATCATGACCGTGAATATCAATCCAATTCTGAGTTTTACCAGATAAACAAAAAATGACAGAACAGGACCAGGGTGTTTCACTGTAAGTTACGACACATTGAAAATTAGAGTGTGTATTCGTGCACAAACAAACCTCTGTGGCTCAGGAACAGGTCTGGAGCTCAAGGTCAAAGCCTACCCCATTACCAGGAATTCTTGACTCATGGTCTAGAGACTTGAGCTAGAATCTCAGTCCTTTTTGCACAAAGCCAGGGAGGTGGCCAGCAGCCGGAGGTGCCAGCATAAGGCAGCTGCGGTCACGGGGGGAGTTGAGTGCAGCAGTCTTCCATGTCTGCACCTTCACTGTTCTCAGTTTAAATTGCCCACAGTCAAAACCACAACCTGAAAATATTCAGTGGAAATTTACAGAAATATGCACCTGATAAGTGTTAAATTCCTGATATGGTTATGACTCCTCTTGCTGACCTGCTCCATCCTGCCCTGACTGTGACGCCCCTCCTTCTGTCCTTATCTATGCTCTACACACTGCTACCTTAGCCATAGTCTTCTCCTTGGCTGTCAGCTCACAGGTTATCAAGCCAGGATCACAGAGCCTGTGCTCCTGTAGCCTTCAGGAAGCAACTTGACACAAGCCTACATCGCTCACACAGCTCTGTCTCATCATCAGGCATTGTGTCACCCCACACCAACACCAGGGAAAGGGTGGCCACAGCACAGCAAGGTATTTTTAAAAGAGAGACCGCGTTCCCATAACCTGTGTGCGTCTGTTTGTGCACGTGCACACATACATATGTGTGTCTTCATGTGGGAGGCGGAAATCAGTGTTGGGTATCTTCCTTGATTGCTTCTCTATGTTATGACTTGACAGAGGATCACTCTTTCATTGAACCCAGAGCTTACCAATTTATCTAGAATAGCTGGTCAGAAAACCTGAAGGATCCTCCTTTCTCTGTCTTCACAGAGCCAGAACTTCAGGAGCATGCCAACATGTTCAGCTTTTTTACTTGGGTTCTGGGTATCCAAAATCAGATCCTCATGCCTATGCAGCAAACATTTTACCAGCTGAGCCATCTCTCCAACCCCTATAAACACCTCTTTTTTTCCCCTTTTCCAGGGCTGAGACTTGAACTCAGGACCTTATGCATGTAAGGCAAGTGCTCTATGACTGAGCTACATCTCCACCCCATTGCATTATGGTTGTCTTAGTTAGGGTTTTTTTATTGCTGTGAAGTTGTCATGATCATGACAACTCATAAATAAAAGCATTTGATTGAGGTGGCTTGCTTACAGTTTCAGTCCATTATCATCATGATGGGGAGCATGGTGGCATGCAGACAGACGTGGTGCTGGAGCCGAGAGTGCTACATCTTGACTCAGAGGCAACAGGAAGTCAACTGACTGTCACACTGGATAAATCTTGAGAAAAAGACCTCAAAGCCCGCTCCCATAGTGACACACTTTCAACAGAAGGTGTGGTCCAGATTGAAGGTGTGCCTTCCAGCCTCAATGTCTGGATTAAAAGCAAGAGTCACCCAGCCTCCTCCGAGACCATACTTCCTCCAACAAGGCCACATCTCCTAATAGTCCCACTCCCTATGAGCTTATGGGGTGCAAATACATTCAAACTATCACAATAGTGTATTATTATATAGTCTATGACCAATTATTGTTATCAATCTTGTTTTACCTAATTATGTCAAACTTTATCATAAGTAAGTATGCATACATAGGAAACACCATAGGGCATCCAGGTTCACCCTGGCAGTTTGCATAGGATCGTCTTAGAATGAACCCCCACAGAAGAGCAGAAACAGCTACTGTAACCTCAACCATGAGGGGTTTGGGGGAAGGGTGCGATGGAAAAGCTCAACTGTGAGTAACACATGAAGGAAGCAAGAAAGCTGACTTCCTGCCTCAGCACCTCCACTTCCTTCACAGCGGATGGGAGTGGTTCGAGAGCGCTGCATTATCTTTACACTCACAGCTTTGCGTGTGCCACACTGGATCTTCCCGCTATCTTAGCCTAAGCCCTGGATACTGTGTAACCACTGATCACTGGAAAAATGCTTGATAGAATGACTGAATGAATGAGAAAATGAAGGGAAGGGAAAGAAAGAAGAGAAGAAAACAAAAAGGAAAGAGAACCAGAAAATACAAAGCCTCCACTGTCCCCAGCTAGACAAAGGAATGTCATGAAGAGCATGAAGACAGAGTAAAATCCTCTGCTCGCTGTTTCTACTCCAGAATCTCTTAGGATGCCCTGGAATCCGATGCTGGTTTGCCTGCTCCTAATGCTGCCCTGTCTCCTGAGCCCTAGGTCTCCCATCAGCTGGACAGCAACACCCCTGAGTGCTGTGGAGTCTCAGTCCACATTCTCAGCTGCTCCCCCCAGGACATCTCACATCTCATCTCTGGACTTCATAGTGCCCCCGCACTAAACCAGACCTTTGTCTGCCGGAATACAATCTCAGCTCCTGAAGAAAGAATCAACAGTCATTGATCGAAGACTCTTGCCTTAATTCCCTACCCCTCACCCCTTCTCCACAATGAGCCATTTTGCAGACAATAGCCATCATCACAGCCTTTGTGCAGGCCCAGGCATCCTGAAATTGAGCCTTCAATCTCCTCACAGACATGCACAGGAAATGGAAAATCTATGCCGGTCCCCGCTAGCACAGTGGCTGTTGGTTGCAAAGCACACAGGAGATCTGTTTTTTTGGACTGCAGAGGGATTGGATGGCCTGGTATAGACTGGGCAGGAGGAGGTCTCTCTCCCATGGTCCCTCTTCTGGGTGGGATTAGCCCCTGATACCTCTCTTGTATCACCTAGAAACTTGCTATAGGACAAGGGACAAGATAGTGTGCTCTCTGCTGGGTCATCCATCCCTGGACAACCCAAGCCCCAGTGTCCTGTTGCAGAAGGGTCCCCAAGAGAAGAAAGCACTCTCAAAAAACCAGGATTCTGACATAAGAAGCCAGACAGTGCATCCATCTAAAAAAACAGCCTTCAGGGTATGAAGTCAGGGTATGACCTGAGGTCAAAGACAACCCCTGCCTTCCAATCCCCAAAGAGCAGCCATGACTACTTCTGATCTAAAAAGTTACTTCTGCCTAAAACCCTGTTGGTCCCCAGAGGGACTCCCCAGCTGTGTTGAGCAAAACCTTAAATATTTTAAGATAGTTGGGGACATTTACTTAGGAAAGGGATATTAGAAAATACAAGGAACTTACTGTTAATTTTTGCTAAGTATGATAATGTTATTGTATAAGAAAATATCTTTTTTTTTTTTAGATGTGCTCTGTTGATATGTAACAATGTGATATCTGGGATTTTCTTCAAAACACTTTAGCACAGAGGATAAAAAAGGAAATGAAAACTGTGATAAGACAGAATCCAGGCTCACAAAATGAGATGCTCCGATTGATTAATGATGTCTGCCACAGCAGGGGCAGAAGGCAGAGGGTGGTGACAAGGTATTAGTCACATAGCCACCATCCTGGCTAGCCCCTCATTTGAGGGACAAACGTCTGTAATGTCTGTTCTGTTCCTCAGGCCTGCTCAAATGATGCCTTTGTTAGGTATTGATTAGCTAGGAGTTAATATGGTTTTTAACAATTCAGTTTGTTCTGTTTCTGCTCTGAGACAAAGCTAAAATAAGAACTATCAAGGTTTCAGCTCAACAATTGTTATTATTCATTGAATTTTACATATGGATATGGATTTTTTTTTTTTTACTTTAGACCTAAAGGGCTTCCACTCTCCCTTCTTTCAGGGAGGAAATATCATCAGTGCTAAATGCACACTCAGCTCATCATGTTAACCCCAGCGCCCCCACCACACCCTGTACCCCTAACTCCCCACCCATGTGAGCTAGGGCTGTGTTGACCCTGAATTTCAGGTCACATTACAAGCAGCTACACAGGGTCACTCAGAAGTGACTTGATGAGTTAGGAGTTAGCCTCAAGCTCTCCAATTCCAAAGAGTGTTCAGACCGTCTCCTCTTCTGCCTCTCACCGAATGCCTGGACAGGGGACTGCTACAATTTGGGGGCCACAAAAAAAAAATCCAGAGAACAACGAGGTGGCTCAGTGGATAAAAGGCGCCTACTGCCAAGCTTGAATACCTGAGTTCAATCCTAGCAACCCATGTGATGGAAAGAGAGAGCCAACTCCTGCACATTGTCCTTTGGCCTCCATACATGCGCCTGTGCGTGTGCATGTAAAGAGAGAATGCTGGGAGCTTGTGGATTGGAAGATCGGGAGAAGAGGGGGCCAGGTTACTGTTCTGCTTAAGAGAGGGTAAGTCAGGGGATGGTGAGCTTGCTAACAACAGCAAAAGCAAGCCCCAGGAACTTCCTGCCCAGGAAAAGGGGCACTTGTAGAGGAACTGAGCCCAGCTGCTCCAAGACACCAGGATGGGGCTCCTTCCTCTCCAAGTTCCAGTTCAGTGAGCAATTTCCTTGACAACCTAGCTCATTTTGAAGCCAGCACTCTGTCAATTAATAAAATGTAAAAATGGAAGACCTCTTCAGTGAACCTGGAAACACAAATTTGCAGCTCCATGAGTAGAACTCTTTGTTGTTGTTGCTTCAACTTAGTGATCCTCCTGCCTCAGACTCCTAAGAGTTGGGATTGCTAGTGTGGATCACAACACCCAACTAATTCTCATCAGGGTATGGTAGGTGCGGTTTTTTTTTTTTTTTTCTTGTTTCCTAATGATATCAAAGGAATCAAAATTTTTGTGTGACTTGTTTTTGTGGGGCTTAAATTTCTATCAGGAATGGAATGTTTTACCTGTTGCTCTTGGTAGTGGAGTGCCTTCAACTCAAAATATAAACCCCTGGCGTGGGCATCAAAGACATGGCTTACAAAAAGAATCTGACATTCTACTGGAAGTGAAATCCATGCAGAAACAAGGAGGAGGCAGCGCTGCTGTTCTGGAATTTTCTGTGCCTCCACGCTTCTGTTTTTGTTTGCTTCGTTTCCCCTTTAAAAGGCCTCCACGCGTGCTTTCAGAGATTTCTGGGAAAGTTTGTGATAGCTTGAGGTGGAGGGTATGAGTATAATACCAGTGAGAAGTTGAGAGACTGGCCAGGGATTGGGCCTGAGTCTGTCCATTCCTGTGAAACCCAAGCAGCCACCTGGCTTCCGGCAGCTTGGTCCTGCATTCCCATTGCATTTCTCTGGGTGATTTCTGCTCTCATAAAAGTCCCATCCTAATTCCCCCAAGCACAGCTAAGACCAGATGGTCACATTTAAGAAAACTTTATGGAATGTTTGTGGGGAGCCGGAGAGGTTTGCAGCGGGCGGCTGGCTCTGGCTCAGGCTGCAGCTTCCCGCCTGCTGTCAAGACACTCCCTCTGCTACAGGCCTGCTTGGCTCAGTTTTCATGGCTGCAGAGCCTCATCCCCACCCCAGTCTTCTCTGAAATCCAGCAAGAGAATCATGCTTCCCATGAAGCCCAAAGTGGCGACACACTGCCAGTGCCTTATAAGATGGTCTAATGACTTACCGCCCCAAAATTCCATTTTGGAAAGGAGAGTTTGGCATCATGATTATGGAACCAACATCATATTAAAAGATTCATCTTGGGGCTGGAGATGTAGCTCAGCTGGCAGAGTGTTTGCCTGGTACACACAAAGAATCGGGTTCCATCCTGTTCCTCGTAAGCCTAATACTGGGGCACATGCCTGCGATCCCTGTACTTCCAAGGTCTGAAGGCAGAAAGATCAGGTTATCAAGGTCATCATCTGCTACATAAGGAGCTCAAGGCAAACCTGAGGCACTCGAGATCCTGTCTGGAAATTAGTTAATCAATCAATCAATTAATTAATTAAAAGATCTGCCTTGAATTCAGATGTAATTTGCCCTCGAGTTAGTGACAACTTTTCCTCCTCCAGAAATCTTCCCCAGGGAGTTATGGGTTCTGAAAACAGCTCTGAGCTGTCAGTACCAGGCTCTGCCTTGTTGATCTGGTGAATGTCTTCAGACCCAGCAGCGGAGGGCTGCCCTAACCAGGCTCTCTCTTTATGATCTGTTCTTTCACATGCATCTGTGCCTTTGCACACCTGAAACATCTCTTTTACACTGTGCTTCCCTGCTGGACAGTCAGGGAGTTTTGGATCAGGCTTGTGATGTGCACTAAGAAAAGGCCTTTGAGGGCTGCTGTAGGTGGCCTTGTGGCCTTGGGAAAGTAAAAAGAAGCAGAGGCAGAGGGACAATCTGTGACAGAAGGCAGGATGATATGTCCCAATCCATCCTTCCCCAGCCCCTCTAGGGAAAGAAGAGAGTCGGACAGAGTTCTTGGTGGCACCTTCAACACTTTCTGTGGTTCGCCTTTGTGGGACCAATCGTGTGTGGCTGGTGGGAGGCCAACACTGCTGGAAATGGCCAACTCTGAGGGAAATTGGACTTTCCCAATTGGAAAACATTTTAAGCCCTGATGTGTCTTTCTCTCAACTCCTCAAACTAGGCCCTGTTTCCCCGTTCTCCAGGGAGAGGGAGGGATGTGCTAGAAGCCGCAGACCGCTGCACACTTCCTGGGTGGGAGCCGTTTAGAGTCACGCACACCACATCTCTGCCACCCAACAAAGCGCAGCCCCTGCATTTGCATCTGGCTCCTTCGCATACTGTTCATTGCTGTTTTGCTTTGATGAAATCTTAGAGGGTTTTTTGGTGACACTTTGAGGGGGGCCATGTTTCTGTTGTTGTTTTTGGGTTTTTGAGTCAGGGTCTTACCATGTAGCCTATGTTGACCTCAAACCTCCTGCCTCAGTCTTCCAAGTAGTTGGGCCCACAGGCTTGTAAATTATATGCCGAAACTGTTACTTCATCATCCATATACTTGACTGTCTGTGTTAACTTGAATGATGGTGAACATGGGTTTGGGTCCTTGGTTCCTCTAGTCAGCATTTACCCATACAGCTGTTTCACCACTAAGAGAATTTCTGCTTGAAACTCAACATCAGCTAGCATTCACTCCTTTCCTCATGGCTGAATAGTAAAGTTGACTACCTTGATACCCTTTGGTAGACACCACTCCCTCCACAGTCCCTGCTTCCTTGAGAAGCAGACCCAGGAGATGGGGCCTGATACCCGAACCCCACACAACAAATAGAGCAACTTCCATCATAAAAGCATCTTCAAGTGTTACCAGTGCAGGGTAGGAGCTGGGCATGTCTAGGATCTTGGACTCTTATCCAGAGAATTGAAAATAAGGGCTCACGCAGATTTGCAGAAGAAGCAGAAACTTTATTTGGAGCCACATGATAGCACATATTAGACAAGGATACATGATCGAGATTCCATATCCAGGACACATTGGCAATGGGCCACATGAGCGAAGATGCACAAGGGCCACCGGCTGTCTTTTTTATGGGGTCTCAGATGGGGAGGGCCTCATTACAGAGGAACACACAGTGTGTACACAGCTCCAGGGACTGACCCTAGGAACACACAGTGTGTGCACAGCTCCAAGGACTGACCTGAAGAACACACAGTGTGCTGCACAGCTCCAGGGACTGACCCTAGGAACACACAGTGTGTGCACAGCTCCAGGGACTGACCTGAAGAACACACAGTGTGCTGCACAGCTCCGGGGACTGACCTGAGGAACACACAGTGTGCTGCACAGCTCCAGGGACTGACCCTAGGAACACACAGTGTGCTGCACAGCTCCAGGGACTGACCTGAGGAACACACAGTGTGTGCACAGCTCCGGGGACTGACCCTAGGAACACACAGTGTGTGCACAGCTCCAGAGACTGACCTGAAGAACACACAGTGTGCACACAGCTCCGGGGACTGACCTGAAGAACACACAGTGTGTGCACAGCTCCAAGGACTGACCCTAGGAACACA
>CABHPH010142563.1:49726-72530 GCA_902168325.1 Peromyscus nudipes
GAACACACAGTGTGTGCACAGCTCCAAGGACTGACCCTAGGAACACACAGTGTGTGTACAGCTCCGGGGACTGACCTGAGGAACACACAGTGTGCACACAGCTCCAAGGACTGACCCTAGGAACACACAGTGTGTGCACAGCTCCAGGGACTGACCCGAGGAACACACAGTGTGCTGCACAGCTCCGGGGACTGACCCTAGGAACATACAGTGTGTGCACAGCTCCGGAGACTGACCTGAAGAACACACAGTGTGTGCACAGCTCCGGGGACTGACCTGACAGGGGTAGCAAAGGAGTGAAGGATAGACAGACACAGAGACACACAGAAAAGCTAGAATCAGGTAGACTGGACTCTCTGATAAAGAAAGTGCAGCACCCAGGAAGCTCGGCATGGTTGTTATAAACAGTTGAGTGGGGAGGCAGGGTTTATGGCACACAGCTAAGTCAAGGAGGCAGGCTTAGCTAA
Organism: Peromyscus nudipes; assembly: GCA_902168325.1. NCBI lineage: Eukaryota > Metazoa > Chordata > Mammalia > Rodentia > Cricetidae > Peromyscus > Peromyscus nudipes. The sequence continues at coordinate 50,194 of CABHPH010142563.1, forward strand.
TCTTGGTAGGTGCAGTCTCTGTAAGGAAACAGTCTTTGGACCACAAATACCTTGGGGAGAAATGCTACAGTGAACAATTTCTGCACACACTAGCAACATTCACATTCAGACCAGAGGAAGACTTTGCCATCCCTCTGAACCTCACCTGGGGGAAGGATTTGCCAAGTTCCCATTGGTCTGAGGTTTTGGTCCTTGACATAGTTGGCTCATGTCAACAATACACACCCACTCAGGACTTCACGTACTCTGCTTCCTCTGCTCTCCACAGGGCATAGTTAGGGTGGTACTCTATTTTGATTGCTAGATCAGGTTATACAATTATCTCTCTACTGCACAGGTCCTACCCCATAATAAATCTGGTTTTAAAAATGTGCATGCCTAATTAATGGATGGGCATAAGATGGTAAATAGGTGGTTCTCCCTAAAAGATTTCTAGAGGACGCAGACTTTGTCTGTACCAAAAACCAGTTCAGGCTGTCTTGGACATTCTCTTCTTTATATCCAGACATAGAAAAAAAAATGCTTGAGTAGAAACTGCTGTGGGATGTTCTGTATGGCAAATGTGTTGCTAATAAAACACTGATTGGTCAGTGGCTAGGCAGGAAGTATAGGCGGGACTAACAGAGAGAATAAAAAGAGCAGGAAGGTGGAAGGAGACGCTGCCAGACGCTGCCAGCCACCGCCAGGACAAGCAGCATGTAAAGATGCCGGTAAGCCACGAGCCATGTGGCAAGGTACAGATTTATAGAAATGGATTAATTTAAGATATAAGGACAGTTAGCAAGAAGCCTGCCACGGCCATACAGTTTGAAAGCAATATAAGTCTCTGTGTTTACTTGGTTGGGTCTGAGCAGCTGTGGGCTGGCAGGTGAAAGAGATTTATCCTGACCTTGGGCCAGGCAGGAAAACTCAAGCTACAAGAAACTGTCTCAATTTTATTGCTACCAGGAGCAGGAAAACTTATACTATTATCCAAAAATGGGAATGAGGGGAGTCCCATATAAGCATCAAGGGGTTCTGAGGTTGCTGGGTACATTATTTGGAGAAAGTTATGTGTGTTTGTATAGTACTTATAGGTGAAGGAACTAAGAGCCAAATGAATTATTACAAGGCCAATGTGTCTTTACTAGTCAACCATTACCTTTAATGTAAACAGATTAAATTCCCAACTAAAAGATATGAACTGGCTGAATGAAACAAACAAAACAAGACCCAATGGTATGCTGCCTACAGGAAACTCAGTTCATCAGAAGAGACACATAGATAGAAGGTATGGGGAAAGATGTAGTACCAGAAAGGAGAAAGCAAAAGCAAGTCAGGGCATCAGTATTTACATCAGAAAAAAATAGAAAAAAAAGACTTTAAGTCAAAAACATAATTTTAAAAACTGACAAAGAAGCTCAAAACTGACAAAGAAGATCAAGGTCAATGTACATGGATAAAAAATTAATGAACAATAAATAATGTGTGTGTGTGTGAGTTTGTATGTGTATGTCCATGTCCAGGACTGGAGCACACAATTACATAAACCAAACACCCCAACAGATAGACTAAAAGAAAAGATAGACTCTAATAAAATAGTTGAGGACTTTCATGCTACACTTTCACCAAAGGACAAATCAGCCACACACACACACACACACCCAAAAAACAATCACTGAAGTTGGAGTACACTACAGTATACACTTGACCAAATGATGTAACAGAAAGCTATAGCACATTTCATCCAATAGCTGCAGAGTACATGGCCATCTCACCAGTACATGCAACATTCTCCAAGATAGAGTGGTTGCATGTTAGGACAAAAACAAGCCTCTGCAGATCAAATAAATAAAATAATAATATGAAAGTTCTTTGATCACAAGGTAATAAGAATTGAAATCAATAAGGAACTTTATAAATAGTGAGACAAACATAGGAGGAAGAAGAGGAAGAAGAAGGGGAGAAGGAAGATTTCAAATGAACAACCTAATGATACAACTCAAGAAATCAGAAAAGCAAGAACAAACCAAACATAAATTATAAGGAAACAAATAAATAACAAGGATAAGGACAGAAATAAACTGAAACTATAAAAATACAAACTATCAAAGAAATGAATAGTGCTGTTATTTTTTTTAAGACTAAACGAAATTGAGGGGCTCACCACCACCAATAACAACAACAAACTCCTTAGCTACACTAACTGCTGTGGCTGTCTATGAAATCCCTCCACTGGCTCAGGGGTGGGAGCCTTGGTCCCAGCCAGTGGTGCTACTTCAGGAGGTGGGGCCTGGCTGGCAGGGGTCTCTGGGGTATGCCATTGAAGGGCAGCTTGTCCCTGCCCTTTGCTTTTTCTGCTTCCTGGCTCCGTGACTGGAACATCTCTACTCCACCCTGCCCTCCTAGCATAGTGTTCAGCCTTACCACAGACCCAGGGGAATGGCATAAGCCAGCCAAGCGCTGACAGTTCTGAACCAGAAACCCAGATGAACGTTTCCTCCTTTTAAGCTATTTTCTCGGGTATTGTCACAGTGACAAGAAGTGACACACTAGTTAAGGGGGGAAACCCAGATAAAATCAGACATAGAAAAAAACAACGAGGCTTTACAAGCATCACCACAGAAGTACAAAGGGTCATCAGGGACCATCAGGGAAGCCTGCATCAGGAAAACCAAGGAGGAGTGAGTAGATCTTAGCTCTGTATAATCCACTGACACTTGACCACAGGACCCCGCAAATCGGAATATACCAATGACAAAATTAAATACCTAATAAAAAGACTTCCCCATATTCATAGACAATCATTTTCTTAATTATCTGTTATTTTAATTTCCATAAGGTCTATTGAATCTTAGAGAGCACTGAGAAATAAACACTCCAGTGAATTCGGAAGGGTTTAAAACAGGAAAGTCATGGGAACCAGGAAATACAGAAGAGCAAAGAACTGGCTTATTTCACTCATCATAACATCTTCCACCTAAGGCTAGATATTCATCTCTCATCATTATCCATTAGTCCCTTGTTGGATCATTAGGTTATCTTCAATCCCTGGCTACTATGAACAATGCTACAGTAAACATAGGATGCAGCTACGTCTGAGATCCTAACTTCATTTCTACCGCACATGCACATGTGTGTGTGTGCACACGTGCGTGTGTGTGTGTGTGTGTGTGTGTGTGTGTGTGTGTGTGTGTTATTAGGAATTTTGTGGTTCCAGTCTTTATAGTTCACTCTCTGGTCCATTTTGAGTTGTGCTCTGTATGCAATGCGAGATGCTGCCCAGTCTCATTTCTCTGCCCATGGACACCCAATTCTGCCAGCACTGTTTGTTGAAGTGTTGCTGGCACTCTGTAATGTGTCAACTTGTTTTCAGGCTGTCTATTCCAAACCATTGGTCTGTACGTGTGTGTCCACATCAGGCTTAGTTTATATTCCCACAGGTCTGTAATATACACTGAAAACACATTTGGGAGCTCCGGCCTCACCGTTTCTACTGAAGATGGCGTTGGCTGTTCCAAGTCGTTTTGTGATTCTGATGTTCAACATCTGTCTTTCACCAATATGGTTACGTTTATTCCTGAAACACTTCATTCCTTTTTCCTTTTTAGACAATTTGCCAACACTATATAGAAAACTCAGTAGTTTCCCTATGTTGATTTTGTATCATGCAACTGCATTAGCTTTGTTCGCCAGCTATAACAGGTTTTTACATGCGGAAATGAAGTTAGGACCTCAGAGGTTACTGCACCTCTCTGCTCAGGTGCAGCATTATGCATAATACCTGAGAGATGAAAATAATGTAAGTGTCCATCAGCAGATTCATTTCAGCCCTAGTTGGAAGGCATCGCACTGAGTGAAATAAGCCAGATACAGAAGGAAAGCGCTGCACGGAATTTAACCTGTGGGATCCGAAGCCATCACACCCACGGAAGCGTGAAATAGAACAGTAGTCACCAGGGGGTGGGAAAAGGAGTACATGGGAGGATGTTGGCTGATGCTAAGTCCGGTCATACAGTATGAGAATGTTCTTAAACTCTCATGCACAACCTGGACACTACATTTAACAATAACACATGAGATACTTGGAATCTGCTAAGAGGGCAGCATGTTTTCTTAGGAGGGGGGATAAGGAAAGAAATAATAACATAGGTGGGAGATACACTAGTTAGCCTGACTGCAGGGATGGCATCACACTACAGACATCTATGATATGAACATGTCATGGCCTGCACGGCAAACACACGGTTACACCTTCACAAAGCTGGGAAATGTGGGAAGCCTCTGTCTCTGTGGGTGTAAGTGACCTTGGGTGCTCATCTCAGCAGCAAACATACTGAACCTGGAACAACATGGAGAAGACCGGCCTAGCGTAGCCACATGGACAACAGCACTGTCCTAGTCCATTCCCGTTGCTGTGATAAAATATTCTGTCCATAAGCAACGTAAGGGAGGAAAGGGTTTGTTTCAGCTTATGAGTTCAAGTGACCATCCAGGGTGGGGATGTCAAGGCATGAATTTCAAATGGCCAGTCACATCACATTTGCAGTCAAGAGCAGAGTTAATGGATGCATGCTAACTCATTTGTTTGCCCTCAACTCAGTTTCTCCTCTCTTACACGGTTCAGAAACCACTTCCTAGGGAATGGTGCTACCCACAGTGGGTTGGGTCCTCCCATATCAATTGTCTCCACTAAGGCAATTCCTCGCAGACATGCTCACAGCCCAGCCCAATGTAGACAATCCCTCACTGAGATGCTTCTCAGGTAATTATAGGCTTTGTTGTATTAACAATTACAGCTAGCCATCACAGACTTGGTGGCTCCTCAGTAAATGAAAAATAGAGTGTATGTACACGTGAACCAGAAGTATGCCTTGAAGAGACAAGAGAAGACTCTCAAAGAGATGTTTGTGCACTTACATTGGAGCATCATTATTCATAATAGACAACAGTAGTCTCAGCCCTGGTGGTCCATTGTCTGACTCGTAAATGCCATTCTCTATATCCATGCGATAGAGTGTGATTCCGCCCTTAAAAAGAAATTCTATGAAAGGAATGAATTCTGACATGTGATACCAATGAACCTTGGGGGCATTTGCTTTGGTTTAGATGTGGCTTGAGGGTATCACACAAGAGTGTGGGGTCGGCACTTAGTGCCTAGTATAGCAGAACCGAAAGCTGGTGGACTCATCGTTGTGAGAGGTGGGGGCTGCTGGGCGTCCCTGGGCTGTAGGAAAGCTACCCTCAGAAAGGATTGCAAGCAAACCCAACTCTCAGATCCTGAGTTGTCATCACTTCCTGTTTCCAGAGGTGATCCTTGCCTCTCACTCTTGCTCACTGTTGGCACCCCCACCTGCTAGAGCCTTAGCAGAGGTTAGATCAATGTGGCTGTCAATCTCACACTTTCAACCTCTAGAACTCTGAATTAAATAAACCTCTTTTCATTGTGAACAATGTGATCATGCCTTGGGGTTTTGTTATAGCTACTGTTATGATTAAACTTCATTGTTGACTTGACAGGACGTGTGGTCACCTGGACGACAAGTCTTTCTAAAGAGGCTTAACTCAGGTGGGAAGATCCACTTTACATGTAGTCAGCATGTTCTGTGGGCTGGCAGCCCAGACTGAATAAGATGAACTGAATATAGCCATTCATCTCTCTCTGCCTCCTGACTGCAGATGCAGTATGACCAGCCAGGTCACACCCCAACCGCCATGCCTTCCCCTCCATGACTGACTGCATCCCCACAAACTGGGAGCGACAATCAGCTCTTCCTTCGGTTGATTTTTGTCATGTTGTTGGGGATTTTTACTCTTTTTTTGGGGGGGGGCGCCACCCAGCTCCCAAATACATCACACACAGAAGCTTATTCTTAATTATAAACTCCCTTGCCTTAGCTTGGCTATTTGCTAGCCAGCTATTCCTTAACCTTAAATTATCCCATCTAGCTTTGACCTTAGGCTTTTACCATTCTCTATTTCTGTATACCTTTCATTAGTTCTTACTCTGTGGCTTGCTGTGCAGCTGGGTGGCTGGCCCCTGATGTCCTCCTCCTTCTCTGGCTACTTCTTCTTCTCTCGTTCCTTCTTCCTTTCCTCCCAGATTTCTCCTTCTACTTCTTCTCTCTTTCTCTGCCTGCCAGCCCTGCCTATTTCTCTCTCCTGCCTCGTCATTGGCCGTTCAGTTCTTTCTTAGATCGTCATGTGTTTTAGACAGGCACAGTAACACAGCTTCACAGAGTTAAACAAATGCAACATAAGCAAAAGTAACACACCTTAAACTAATATTCCCCAAGAATTCGTGTTGTCATAGCAATGAAAAAAAAAAAAAAGGAACTGATACGGTGTTGGAAACCCACCAGAACTGCATTAGACCAAGAGACACAGCCAATCACATACCCACAGGTGCTGGATGGCTATATTCACACATACCTCAAGTCATCGTAAAATTCATAAAAAGTCTGATGGTCATTTCCAGGAGCTTAGTGAGTACAGCTCCACTCCCAAAGACAGGTGGAAGGTGGGGAAAGCCCCGACCACCAGAGTGAACTGAATGTCCCAGAAACTCACACTTAATGGTTCAGGCAGCAAATGCTGGGTTTTCTGTATTTTACCATATTTTTTCAAAAACAATTTTGCCTTGGTGGGGAAAACTCAGGTTAATAGCAACAGAGGATGAAAGATGAAGGACTGAGCTGCAAAAATGGCTGAATATTTGGGAACAAAGAGACGCAGCCACACTGGGTAAGTGCCCACACTGAGCCGTGAACAGTTAGTTTTTAGCGCGCTCCAGGGCCTGTTTGAACGAGTCAGGAGGGTAAAGAGAAGCATGCCTGAGCCTAGCTATCCTGGGGCTGAGCAGATGTCGGCATCCTGGGCATTTTATGGGGCTGTGTTCTCAAAGTTTGCTACGATGGTAAGACATTAAATGTAAATTTCTCAATGCAAAAATAACTGGTTAAGGAAATTTCAACAGGATAATATGAGTTCTATGGATACCGTGGATCCAGCCAGAGAATGTGAACAGATGGAGGTGAGTCGCTGGCAGGCCTGACCCAGGAGAGGCATCGGAGCCCTGGGGCAGGTACAGGAGCTTCCAGAACCACAGCCTGCTTCCCTCCTCACCTCCATGTGTGACTCTCCCCTCCCCCTCTCTCTCAGTGCTCAGTTGAGAGGCAGCTGGGGTGCTTTTTTCTGGGGTGGGGAGGACTGGTGCATTTACCTAGTGAAGACACCATGGAAAGCTGGTGCCCCTCTCTTGCTTTGTGCAAGAACAACAGGCAGCTGACATGCCAGACCTAAGTGAGCATGCCTGAGCACAGAAGGGGCTCCGTGTCCACCTTGAGGATAAAGCAATGCGCCGCACCAACCAGCTTAGGCAGCGAGCGTCTTTGTCCAAGGCTGAGCACACCCCGTCAAAAGTCTGGAAGGCTGGGCTGGAGAGACGGTTCTGTGGTAAACAGCACTTCTGCTTTTCCAGAGGACCTGGGTTTGGTTCCCAGCTCCCACATTGTGGCTCACAACTGTCCTTAATTCCAGTTCTAGGGGCCCCAATGCCCTCTTCTGGCCGCTGAGGGTATCAGGCCTCCAGTGCCCTCTTCTGGCCGCTGAGGGCATCAAGCGTGCATGTGATACACATATATGCATATGACAAAATACTCAAACACGTAAAATAAGTGAATCTTAATAACCTAGAAAGCTAACGATTACTACTCATAACAAGCACGGGGGCTGGTTACAGGGTGCTGGGACCTCTGGCAAGCTGCCTCTTTACTGAGCTGACATCGCCCCCTGAGAGAGAGAGAATCGCAATGTGTGTGTTATCTTTCTACACCATTGTCTTGGCAGATGCAGCTGGAATCCTGCTTCCAAACAGAGATTAGATATGTTTTTCCCTATTTGTTTGGCTAATAGAACTGAACTCATGAGAAGTGGCTAAATCAGGGTGCGTTCAGGATTCTTTTTGCTGACAAAAAGAAATTAATAAACCCAGAGACTCAAGAAAGGAGAAACCTGTCAGAACCACAGCCTGGTACAAAATCCATTGCAGCCCTGTGATGACAAGAGTGTCTGTTGACAGCTACCTACTCAGCATTGAAAGTAATGTTAACCTTGCTAGGAACCAAATGGACCAAAGAGAATTCATTCCAAACACCTTCTCATTATGCCTCTAATAGTTACCCTTTTAGGTTGACCATATTCCCATGCATGGCCATCTCCCCAGCCCTCAATTTGATTCTTTAAAACCCCACATGTTCAGTAAAACTGAAATAATAAAGCAACAATAAAATATAAAGAAAATAAAAACTACAGTGATAGTCTTGAGCCCCAACACAACGACAACTACACTAAATGTAAATGGCTTAAACACACCAAGCAAAAGATAAAAACTGTCAGAGAAAAAAAATTAATAACCCAACTCTGTGATGTCCATAAGGAACTCATTTCAAAAATTATAATATGAGCAGGTTCAAAGTAAACAAGTCAGAAAGATGTCATATGACTGTCACTCAAAAGAAGACAGGGACTGTTCAATCAAGGTCAGATGAATATGCTCAAAGAAGACTGCAGAGACAGAAATCAAAATCATATAATGGCATGAAGATGAGTTTAGCAAAAGTACATGGTGACTCTACACTGCATGCACCCAAGGGAAGAGTCCCAATACCTATGCACCTAAGTACAAAAGCAATTGTAGACTTCAATCAAGCGAAGTTTATTCTAGAAATGAGATAGTTTCAATATTTGAAAACTTATCTGTGTGATTCATCTAATCAGTGGCTAAGGAAATGATATGGAAGCCCGTAGACAGAATTTTCTCCAGTCCTGCCTTGCCCAGTGGTCTGGACAAATCTCTCCCACCCGAAGTCCCACAACTGCTTATAAAATATTTACTCAGAGGCTTATATTAATTACAAACTGTATGGCCTATGGCTCCAGCTTCTGTTAGCTAGCTCTTTCAATTTAATTCAACCCATTCCTATTAATCTACGTCTTGTCACATGGCTTTGTGGCTTACTGGTACTTTTACATCTTCCTTCTTGGGTGGCTGGATTGCATCTCCCCCGACTCTGCCTCTTTTCTCTGTATCTCTCTTGGATTTCCCGCCTGGCTGTAAGCTTTCTTGCCATAGGCCAAAACAGCTTCTTTATTAACCAATAAGAGCCACACACATTCACCGCATACAGAAAGATATCCCACAGCAGAAGCCTTTCTAACAGTTCATGTTGGAGCAGCTGTTATCCACATGCCTTCTAACACCTTATATGAAAGTCCATTCAATATATCAACTCAAATACAAAACCAAAACTGAAAATGTTTACAAGGAAACAAGAAAGGCAATCTTCTGAGCTATGCTTGGTGAAGACTTCTTAGATGTGACATCAAAATCATGATTCATAATTCATAAAGAGAAATGTTATTAACTTTGCCAAAATGTAAAACTCTACCAAAAGTTAAAAAACATTACCAAAATTATAAAATTTATTCTAAAAAGAACAATGTTCACAAAATAAAGACAAGTTACAGATTGGAAGAAAATAATTAAAAGCAGATATCTGATAAAGGAATAGTACCTGAAATACAGAAAGAATTCTTAGAACTCAACAACAGTGTCCCCTTCCCACTCGTCAGTATAACTACAGCGTGAAATCCTAGGGCACAGTGGGCACTGAGGACAAGGAGAAGCTGAAACCCTTGTGCACTGTTGGAGGGAATGTGAAGTGATAAAGGGGCTGTGGAAGACAACAAGACGTCCCTCAAATAATGAAAAATGAAAGGAGCACATGACGCAGCAGTTCCATTTCTGACCCAGAAGAAGTGAGAGCAGAGCCCCAGAGAGATGTCTGCACACCTGCAGCCACAGAAGCATTGTTTACAATGGAAAGGTGGAAACAGCTCAGACCCAGTGACAGATACATGGATAAGTGGAATGTGATGTATGCATAGAGGAATATTATTCAGCCTCAAAGCAGAAGTCAATTCAGACACAAGCTTCCACATCAATGAACCCTGAGGATCTCACACGTGGTAAATAACCAGTCACAAAAAGACCAATAAACACGACTGTGCTCATATGGTGTCTCTAGTGCAGTCAGATTCTTGGGATTGAGGAGGAAGGTTATCGGGGTGAGTTGGGGAAAATGGAGAGTTGTTTCAAGGGCAGGGAGTTTCAATTTTGTAAGATTAGAATGTTCTGGAAATTGGTGTGTGATCATAGAAATGTGCAGGTCTCCTGAACTAGACACTTTAAGATTATTAAAATAGAGGTTGGGGAGATGGCTTGGTAGACAAAAAAAAAAAAAAAAAAAAAAAAAACTTGCCATGCAAGCCAGAGTTTAGATGCCCAGAACTCATGTAAAAGCTGGATACAGTAGCACATGTGCCTATAATCCCATAGAAATGAGAGGTGGAGATGGGAGAATTCCCAGAAATTAAAGCCAGGAGCCTGCAATAAACAATGAGAGATGCTGCCTCAAACAAGACAGAAAGTAAAGACCCCTACCCAAGGTTGTCCTCAGACTTCCACATACATACACAAACAAAAAATATTAATGGCAAATTTTGTTGTGTACATTTTACTATCCTTTTTAGAAACATAACCAATGAGAAAACAGAAGACATGAAAATGTATTTTACCAAAGATAATACATAAGTAATAAACAAGTCCATAAACTTCAACATCCCTAACCACTAGAGGATGCAAATTGAAACTACAGAGAGCCGGGCATGGTGGCACATGCCTGTCATTCCAGTACTGGGGAGGTAGAAGCAGGAGAATCAGGATTCCAAGGCTAGCTTTGGCTACATAGTAAGTTTGAAGCCAGCCTGTGCTACATGAAACCCTCGAAATAAGAGCCCAGGAGCAGAAACACCGAGTGCTGGCAATAATACAGGAAGCCAGATGCCTCCTGTTCTGCTATGAGATGTAAGATGGTTCTGTCCTCTGGAAAACAGTAGAGAAGTCTCCTTTACAGCTAAGCACACCCTGACACACACAACTCGGTGTTTCTGCTCCTGGGCTCTTATCCCAGAGAAATGAAACATGTCCACACAAAAACACAGCCCACATTTGGAAATGACCAAAATGTTCTACAATCTGAGACTGTTTAAACACCCTGGCAAGTCCACACCAGAAACAAGAGGGAAGGAATGCCTGGAGTACATGACATCTGGATGGAGCTCAAGGTCAGAGTGGGGACGATGCCAAGCTCCAATGTTAGCAAATGCAATATTCTTTAAAATACCAGATAACAAAAATGAAGATTGGGGCAGCGATTGCCAAGGTTTCGAAAGTGGAGCGATACTAACCAGAGGAGGGGCTCAGGAACATTGACTCTGTCTCTTCATTATGGTGGTTATACAATCCTGTACAAGGATTTTTTTAAAAAAAACTTCACAGAGCTAGCCCACACTTTTCTCTAATGCTGATGTCTAGTTTTAATGTTATGCCACAGTTAAACAAGATTGCTAAACAGGCGAAGGATTATGAGGCATCTCTCCACTGCCCTTGCTATTTCTTGTGCATCTTACGTTATTTCAAAATAAAACAAGGATTTAAAAGGTCAAGACATGTCTGGGGATGTGGCTCAGTTGGTAGAATATTTGCCTACCATGCACCAAGTCTTGGATTCTATTCACAGCACTTCACAGTGTGGTGGTGGTGCACACCATAATCCCAGCACTTGCATAGTGGAGGCAGGAAGATCAGAAGTTCAAGGTCCTCGGCTACCTAGTAAGCTCCAGTGCGGGTTATGTGAGTCTCTGACTCAAAAAATAAAAGGAAAATGATATGAACCTGTTGGTGGTCTTTTTAGACTGCCGTGTGACTCTGGTGAAGCAGGGCCTCTTTGCCAGATGCTGTTGGGGACGTTACTATACAATCACCTTCCTGGCAGAGTTGGAGGCATCTTCTTTCAACCACCATAAACTGTTGCCACTTGTGGGGGGGGGGGTGCTGGTGCAAACTCAAGTGCATGCTGAGACGTAGAGAGGCTGTGGCTGAGAAATAAATAGCCTCAATTCTAAGTGGATGGGCAGGGCTAAAGCAATATTTGTGATGCTGGCAACACGCACTGCTAAGACCATTACACCACACTGCCCCTAATGGAAGGAAGTGTTAAATTTCCACTTCAGGTTGTTTAAAACAGATGTGGGTGTGTGTGTGTTTGTGTGTCTGTGTGTCTGTGTGTCTGTGTGAGTGTGTGAGTGTCTGTGTCTGTGTGTGTGTGTCTGTGTGAGTGTGAGTGTGTGTGTCTGTGTATGTCTGTGTCTGTGTGTGTCTGTGTGTCTGTGTGTGTGTGTGTGTGAGTGTGTCTATGTAACTTCATATCATTTTTTTTCTTATCAAGCTCACAGGTCCCCTGACTTCTTGCCCCAGGTGAAGTACATCAGCTTGGAATAGTCTCACCACATCCCACGAGTTCTGACGGGTTCCCATTTTCATCTTTGTTCAGTTGAAAATATTTTCTTCTTTGCAGTTTCCTCTTTGACCTGAGGGTTGTTTCGTCGTGTAGTCCTTTGCATCTCCTCAGACCCACAGCCTGCTCCTTGCAAATGTGTTTTAGCTGCTGCTGCATCCTTGGAGCCTGCTCCAGATGCTTGCCCAGCACAGGTGACTTGAGTGTGAGCTATAAGGTTGATGGAGGCTTGACCACGGCAAGCAGGACAAAGTGTTTCATACATACATCTTACCAAGTCAAGTCAAAATTTATTCCTTTTTTTTTTTTTATGAGCAGAAGCACAGGCTCCAGTTTCAAAGACTGCCTGGTGGGAGACCTGGGGTTTGGGAAGGTGTTCCCCGCTGTGGGTCCTTCTTGCTTCCACCTGTCTGGGCTTTGTCCTCTGCTCTCTGTCAAAGTGAGGCGTGACCTTGGGGGCTACCAGGGAACAGGATGAAAAGCTTCTAGCTGAGGAGGAGCCACAGCAGGCTCTAGCTGAGCTGCCCTGCCCTGGCAGCAATCAAAGAGGCACCTGGGCCGTTAAGGCTGAAGAAGGGTGGGGAGTTGGGGCCACATATTGTCAACCCAGGATAGTGAAGGGCTTGTCACAAATCTGGAAGTGCATGGTGAGCTAGCTAAGCATCACCTGAGCTATGTGGCACAGGGGGTCGGAAATTAAAGAGAGGCTGTGGAGTTGGTTTTCAGTGCCCGGCTGACCACCTGGTCTTCAGGATGCACTTGAGATTCCTGGTTTTGGTTCCCCATGGGCACAGAGAGGCAGAACTGGATTCCTTCCCTGGCGGTTCTATTCCTAACTACATGATGCTGTGCCTGTTGAGTGAGCAGCCTGGCCCCTGTGAGCCTCAGTTTGCCCCATGTGAGCAGGAACAGATAACAGCTGTCCACTGGGGGATCAGTAGATGGAACAAGGATCCTAGGCAAGGGAAAGTGTGCTGAAAATTGATATAACCTGTTTTCCAAACCACGAAGCTGGAGTTTGGGAACAAGGTCATAGAAACAGGGCTGAGTCGACATTTTCTCTTGGCTCCACCCTCTACCAGCCCTAGAGAAACCTGGCTTTTACACACACTCCTACCCTTAGACCACACCTCCCAATCCTCCAAAGGCTCCCATGAGTCTCAAGTACACTCAAGCCCCTGGTCTCTGATACCTGTACTCATTGAGAGGTATCCACTTCTATCAGCAACTCCAAACACAATGGAGGTGCCTTGCCAGGCCAAGGAGTGTCCTTTGGGAGCTCTCCAGGGTGCCAGAATGTTGGGAGCTGGTGTTGCATGCAGGAGGGGTGGTAACTTCTCACCAAGACCAGGACTACGTGGGTGCAGGCTGTGTGATGAGTTCCAAGTGACACCCAGATGTCAACCCTGCACTTGGACAACTCCAACACTGACTGTCTCCTAATCCCCCACCTCCCACCCTTGTTTGTATCTCTCTAGTCTGATTTCTGCCCATCACTGTGGAAAACGTATCCATGAGTAGTCCCCAGAATGCTCAGCTCCTCACAGGCACTGCCTTTGCCCAAGCATAGACAGGCATATCTGGAAGTCACACCTGGGACAGCTGCTTAGCCATCGCCACAGCTGCCTGGATCAGGAGGGAGAAGCTGCTAGAAAACTCGGCTAGGAACTGGGAATGAGTACCACTGAAGGAAGGGTGTTAAGGAGTGCACTTGACCCGGGTCTATCAGCCCTCAGGCTCCAACTTGGGTGTGAAGAAGAGGGAGGGTGGTACACAGTTGTTGAGGAATATTATTTTAAGGTGTGTTACATTTGTTTATGTTGCATTTGTTTAACTCCGTGGCTTGCTGTGTAATTGGGTGGCTGGCCAAGGAGTCTTCCTCCTTCTCTGGCTCTTATTCCTTCCAGATTTCTCCTTCTATTAATTCTCTCTGCCTGCCAGCCTCACCTATCCTTTCTCCTGCCTCGCCATTGGCCATTCAGCTCTTTTTTAGACTGTCAGGTATTTTATTTTCTTTATTTTATTTTATTTTATTTTATTGGTTTTTTGAGACAGGGTTTCTCTGTGTAGCTTTGTGCCTCTCCTGGAACTCACTCTGTAGCCCAGGCTGGCCTCGAACTCACAGAGATCCGCCTGGCTCTGCCTTCCCCAGTGCTAGGATTAAAGGCGTGCACCACCACCACCTGGCATCCATCAGGTATTTTAGACAGGCACAGTAACACAGCCTCACAGAGTTAAACAAATGCAACATAAACAAAAGTAACACACCTTAAAATAATTTTCCCCAATACATAGTGGGTGAGGAAGAAGCTGAAAGGAAACATGAGGAGTCCCTGATTCTCAGCCCTCGGGCCCTGGGAAGCAGCTCTATGTTGTCCAGGGGTCCTTCTCCCTGTGTGCTCCAGCTGGGAAAGCAGAGAAATCTATTTTCTCTCCAGTTACAGCCTCTTGCTATCTGCCCTCAGCTGAAGCTGGGCTGGGGTCTGTACCTCTAGAGAAAGCCTCTCCTGAGCCCAGAACCCCAGCCCTTCCCACAGCCTGCCCGTGATTTTTACCATCTTCTCCTCTTGGTGAGTCTGTCCCAGGAAGCTGTCAGGGTCCTGGGCAAGCAGACCCCAGTGTTTTTGCTGGTTGCAGTCCCAAAGGCTCTGAATCCTGAGCAGACCTCAGCCCTATGCCTGGGGCCGGGTCAGCATGCCTCTGGTTCTGATGATCTCTCTGGTGTCCTGGCCTGTTAGGATTCCAGGCACGGTGGAGCGGTGCAGCGTGTCTTGGCTCCTTGACTGAATTAGCCACTTAAACAGGTGCCTGTCTGCCAGGTGACATGCTGCCAGAATTCCAAAAGGCCCCTGACCCCTTCTAAGGGGGCTTCCAAGCCAGATACCAGACCCCCCACTAACCACTCATTGGATCAAAGCCTAAGAGTATCTCAAGCCTAGGATGTGGAAGAAATTACAGGAGGATAGGAGGGCAGGGGATTCCCCTCATACATCCCAGGCCAGCGACTCCTGTAGAGAGCAACAGAGATAGGAGTGGGTGTGGTACCCAAGCATTTCTGTTATCTGTCCCGGCTGACAAATCATCCCAAACTTAGAAGCTTAGTATCTACCCATCTCTTGGGAGTTGACTGGGCAGAGACTGACAAGGCTCAGCTGGGTGCCTCTTCTGCTGCATGCAGTAGCAGCTGGGCACACAGCTGGGCCAGACTGGGAGATTCCAGTTTGATTCTTCATATGGCTTGTGCTTGAAAGGGTGGCAGAAGGGCTGGGGTTCTGTCTCCATTTATGTGAAGTCTCCACGAGCAATCTTTCCATGCGGTCCCTGGAGGACACTAGTCTGGCTTCTTACCTGGCAGCTCAGGGTCACACAAGGAGAAGCTTCCAGAGTTTCCTGAGGCTCAGCCTAAGCCTGGCATTGCATCACGTTCTTTGTCCTTTTTGTTAAACTGAGTCACAAGCTAGCCCAGACTTCCCATGAGGGAATTATCCAAGAGCAGGAGGACCAGGAGGACCAGGAGGACCAGGAGGCAGAATTTGTAGGAGTCATCTTTGGAGTCACCCCACCACGGGGGGAGGAAACCCTTGATGTGACTGGCCTCAGTCACAGGTCATCTAAAGAAGCAGAACTTGCATGAATGCTCCATTGGTGATTCAAAACCACACACACACACACACACACACACACACACACACACACACGTGCACACATTGTGCAAATCAGGCATGACAGTGCACACCTGTGACCCAGCATTTGGGAGGCTCCGAGAGGAGGGTCATGAGTTTGACACCACCCTGTCTTGACAGCGGAGAGGAAAGAGGTGAAGTGGAAGGGAGGGATGAAAGAAGAGACAAATGGGGAGCAAAGAGGAGGCGGGAAGGGAAGCAGGAAGGCAGGCAGGATTTCCATTCACAAGTCCCTTGGAGTGAGTGTGATGACTCCCACAACTGTGACAGCCAGACGGGTACAGGTTCTGATCAGGATCCTCAATTTTTATTGAAAAACACATCACCTGCTCTATTAACTGTCAAAGCATACAAATACCTGAGGGAAAACCCGCTTGGCAAGTTCTTTCCCAAGAACGTAACCTGGAGCTCTGTGCCACCCTTCTGCATCAAAAACTTTCTGAGAGCAATGATGTTCACGGCAAGCTCCCCAGGGGATGAAGACCCATCCAGTTCTTGTAGCTGCCCTTGAGAAAACCCAGCCTGGTCCCTCGGAAGCAGGATGGAGCCCGCACTGTGACTGCAGCCCACTCCTCTGCCCTCTCCATCTCTTGCTTCTGGGTCTTGATTTTCTACCATTCTGCACTTTACTGTCTGTGCAGGATGCTACAAGCCTTCTGTGGAAAGAGATGGAGAGGGAAAGAGGACAATCATGCGGGCCGACGCAGCAACAGACATGGTGTCCCTGGAATGACAGCCCAGAATTTGACACAGAGAGATTGGTGAGGTTAGCTAGAGCTGACCCACTTGGCACAAGCACTTACTGAGTACCCACTGTTTGCCTGACCTGTGCAAGGTCCCATCTGTGAACAAATTAAGCGAGTTCTCTCTGGGAGGGCAGAGGGTCAGAGAGCTCTGCCTAGCAAGAACAAGGTGGTTTCAGTGGGAAAGGAGAAGGTGAACCTGGTCAGAGCAGGGAGAGAGAGATGGGCTCTGCTGCCCTTTTACCTGGGGAGCGGAGGCAATTAAAAGATCTTTTCCAGAAGGGGTGTTTGAATTAACACTTGAAAGACAGGAAGGATACCTCAGTGGGGCTTCTGGGAGAAAGAACAACCTATATGATGGGAAAGAAAAGCCTGCCATGCCAGGTCTGGATCTCCGAAGGATCAGCTCAGGGCCGTCAGTGGAATGCAAGATTGGTTTAATCATCAAGATCAGTATATTTGTAGAACAACAAAATTCTTTTTTTTTTCTTTAAGATTTTTCTTGGACAAAACATTTGTATTCATTCACAGTGTACACAGTGAGATTGGGGTGTGTTTATACACTGTGAAACAATTGGATCATGCTGGGTCCTCACCTCACAGACCTTTGTTTATTCTGAGCTGTCTTCAAGGATGCAGTAGGTACTTATCCCTTCCCCTCACCATTTCTCTGCAGCCCATCAGCAGAACTTACCTCTTCTGTCCAATCAAAACTCCGTCCCCATAGATGCAAGCTCCTGCGAGGTTGAATTTCTGTAACCGACTTCTTACAATTATAAAATATTCTCCAGCTCCATCCATGTTGCTAAAAATGTAATTTTTTTCCCTAAGGCTGGATAGTCCCTCCAGAGAGAGGCACTATCTCTCACATGCTCTTTATCCACTCATTCACCAACAAACACTTAGGTTGATTCCATGTTTGCTGCTGTTACAGTGAACTTGGGAGTGCACAGAGAGATCTCTTCACCATGCTCATTTCATTCCTTTGAGTAGATTTCTACAAATGGTATTGCTTGATAATGTTGCAGTTCTATTTTAAATGTTTTCTGTAAGGACTGTACCAATTACACTCTTGTACACAGCAGCCTATGAACATTCCCTTTCCTCCAAATCCTCTCCGACACCTGTTATCTTTATCATTTGGATAATGGCCATTCTAACAGGCACAGCCCATCCCTACATAGTGTTTGTTTGCACATAATTAGTAACAATCCGAATACTATTAGCAGTGTTAGGTTTTCAATTAGTTACTGGCCAGGATATCTGTTCAGCCCTGCTGCCCATATTTTAACTGGATCACCTGTTTCCTTGCTGTTCATTTGTAGGCATTCCTACATTGGATTTGAACCCCTAGCTGATGAATGGTTTGCATACCGTTCTCCCAGCCCTTGGGTTTTCTCTTCAGGGTGCTGATTATTATTACCTTTGCTGTGGGAAGTTCTTCAGTCTGACGTGCGCCCATGTATCTAGTTCTGCTCTTGTTCTTTTAGGGTCTAAGCCAAGGGATTGTTGCTTAGTCAAAGGTGGGTAGGCTCCCCCTGCTGTCTTCTAGTCGCTTTTAGTCTTTAATCCACTTTGAATTAATTTTTGTGTGTGGCAAAAGATCAGGTCCAATTCCAATCTTTGCATAAGGGGGATCCAGTTTTCCCAACACCATTCACAGAAGAGACTGTCCCTTCCCAGCTGTGTACCCCTGGCATCTTTGTCGAAGATCAGTCAGCACGAGTGACTGGATCAGTTTCTGCGCTCTCAGGTCTGTCCCGGTGTCCACCTGCCGGCTCTCACCCCGGGGCCGGCTCTCACCCTGCTGCCATGCTGTTTGATTACTGTCACTTTTCAGCAGAGTTTAAAATCAGGTAATATGATACCTGCAGCTTTGTTCATTCAAGATCATTTGGTGTTGCTCAGTCTTTTGTGATGTCATACACAAAAAGTTTGCAAGTATGTGTAAATTTTTTTTCATTCTTTGCAAAGTCTAATTGAAGGTTTTAAGAAGGATTGGATTGAATCTACACGTTGCTTTGGTAAGATAACATTCTAAAACTGTAATTCTCGATCTGGGGAGACAGCTAAACAGTTAAAGTGCACTGTGCAAGCCTGAGGACCAGAGTTCAGATCCCCAGAAACCACATAAACACCAGGCGCTTATGGCAGCCTGCCTGTAATTGCAGGCTCAGAAGGGAGATTCTCAAGAGTAAGACAGCTGATGAGAACAGCCATATCAGAGACTCTGGGTTTGATTGAGAGACCCTGCCTCAATGAGCAAGGGGGATAAGAGATCGAAGATGATTCCCTGCATCAACCCCAGACATCCATGTGCACCCACATGTGTGCAAACACACATACACACATACACAACACACACACACACACACACACACACACACACAGAGTGGGAAAAGAAAAATATACAAACACAGACTATCTTTGTGTTTCTTTGGGAGTTTTAATAGGAGTTTCAGAGCATTGAGTTTTTCTCTTAGCTTAATCTGTTCCTAAGTATTTTGCTCACTTTGTAGCTGTTGGAATTGCTTTCCTGACTTCTTTTTTAGGTCCTTTCTGACTTCTGTCTCTGCTGAAGTTGTGTTCCATTCCTGAGTTGTCAGCGTTCTCTCTTAGCTCACTGAGATCTTTGGTCATCTTAGTTTCTTTTTCTGTCGCTGTGATAAAATGCCTCCACAAAAGCAACTTAAAGGAAGGGAAGGTTCGTCTGGGCTCATACTTCAAGGAACAGTCCATCAGGCAGGGCAGTCAAGGCAAAAGGAACTTGAACAGCTGGTCACATGACAACCCCAATTAAGAAGCAGGAGCAATGAATGCCTGTGCTAAACTCACTCTATTTTCGACAGAATCCAGGACCACAGCCTAGGAAATGGCTCCACCCACAGTGGGCAGTTCTTCTCATCTCAATTAACACAATCAAGATAACTCCCTCAGGCCTCCCCAGAGACCCATCTCACAGATGATTCTAGATCCTGTCAGCTTGACAACATTACCACCAAGATGATTATGTGAATTCTTCTCAAGTAATCCATAATTTCTTTAGGATCTACTACTGGAGTTTATTTTGTTTCTTTTTGGTACCATATGTCCCTGGTCATTCACAGTCCTGTGACTATGTATTCCTGTCTTTGCATTAGACGTTGACACCTCTTCCAACTTGTATATTCTGCCTGCAGTGAAAAAGTCTTTCACCTATCAGCCAGCCCAGAAAATCTGGGAAAGCCATCTGGTAGGGTCTGCAAGCAGACTTACAGCTGGAGATCTCAAGCAGGCGGGCCTGATGCTGGGTCAGCAGATGGGGGTCCTAGAGCCTGCATCCAGAGACTGGTCTGGAGCCTAGGTCCTCAGAGATGAGCCTCAAGGCCTGACTGTAGGACCCATGTGGGGAGAACTGGTTGATTAGGAATATGGGCTCATCCCTGATTTTTGGATTATAGGAATAGACCTTGACTTTGTATCCACTAGCGATAGCCTGGGGCCAAGGCAGGCTTTGAATCTAGTCTGTGGATATTGGGCTAGCCTAGCACTGAATAAGCCTGACATCTAGATCTGTAGGGGTAACCAGGAGCCTGAGTCTGTGGGGCCTGTCTGAAGCAGCACTTGTTAATGAAGTTCAAGCAGAACAGAATAAATTAAACTATGAGAGTGCCCTGCACCCAGAAAATATAAATATATTGATCTGTGACACTTTTGTTTCATTTGTCCATAGGGGTGATCAACTGGAAAGAATATGAAATGAATCCCATAGTGTAAATTGTGGCTAGAAAAGAAAACAGAGCCCACTCTGTGAAAAAAAAAACTGGAGGCAAGCCAGGAGCTGGGAGAAGCAATCTAAAAGAAGATTCATGAAGCTGGGAGAACTGAAAGAGAGAAGGCTTCAGACCAGGAAGAGAGGCTTGAGTGACAGCAGGAAGGACCCGTGCCTGTTGCCCTGAGAGCCAGGAAGAGAGGGATTGCTGCTACAGAGGACCCTGGGAGGAGTGAGGTAGGGCACAGTATGAGCCCTGTGGACATTCATGAGCTGGTGGCAAGGCTGATGGAGCCTGAGGGTCAAAGCAGAGTAGACAGTGAAGAACTGAAGCCACGGGGACTCCCTCAAAGTGTTTTGTCCTGTGAGGGAGCAAACTAAACGAGGTGGATGGCAGAAGAGGGTCTCTTGGGAGGCAGAATTGATTCCACACACAAATGGTCCAGGTCTCGCAGGTCCAGGTCATTCTCATCACAGTTCCAGATAAGTGGGATGAACTGGGATTTCGTTTTTTTCCCCCTGTCCTGAGCATGGTACCCAGAACCATGTTGGGCAAGAGCTCTATCATAGAGATACTAACCAAGAAAATGGGGAGAACTGTCAGAATGGCACTTTCCTCCCAACCCCATAGTCTTTCCAAGGACACAGGGTGGGTATGCTTTATAAAGAAATAGGAGGAGAGATGTTGAGGAGAGTATGCTTTTCTTTTCTTTTCTTTTTCTTTTTTTTTTTTTTTTTTTTTTTTTTTTTTTTTTTTTTTTTTTTTTTTGGTTTTTCAAGACAGGGTTTCTCTGTGTAGCTTTGCGCCTTTCCTGGAGCTCACTTGGTAGCCCAGGCTGGCCTCGAACTCACAGAGATCTGCCTGCCTCTGCCTCCCGAGTGCTGGGATTAAAGGCGTGCCCACCAACGCCCGGCCGAGTATGCTTTTCTTGACTAAGAGCCCATGTTGAGTCATCAGACAGGCCTTCCCAGCTGCACACATCTCTAAGTCTCAGAAGTTCCATGTGTAGAGAAACAGGGATAAAAAGCCTCAGGGTGGGGATTGGGGTAGAGATCAGAGGAGTTAACAGATAAGACACACCACACATGTTGGGTCACAGAAAGTGCTTAACAAATGCAATTGTTTGTCTCTTCCTTCTGCCCTCTTCACACCCTCTATTGCTGGCCCCGTGGAAACGCCATACTTTTGTTTATGCTTGGTCCTCTTTGGTGGGATGGTGTTGTATAACAACTTCCTCAGAGATAAAACCTTCCATCTTGGAAGCTTAAGGTCTGGGTTAAAGTGGGCATCATCATGGCTCACTGCCCACCCATCTATCTATCTATCCATCTACCACTCTCTACCCATTCACCTACCTACCTCTTCATCCATGCATCTTTGTATCTATACATTCATCTGTGTATCTGTCCATTCAAAAATACATCCATCCAACCACTATCCATCCATGCCTCTACTCATCCATTCATCCATCCACCCATCACTCATCTATCATCTATCAAACCCTGAAACTGATTTACAGCTGGTTGTAAAATCCCTGATATGGGTGCAAGGAACTGAACCTGGATCCTCTACGAAGATCAACAAGTACTCTCAATCACTGAGCCATCTCTCCAGACCCAGCTTGTGTTTCTTTATCAATGACTTACGATGTCTTTTTGTATAACAGAGATGCTAAAAAATGCACAATTAATGCATTAGTGAAGAAGCATAGACATATGGATGGATGGATGGATGGATGGATGGATGGATGGATGGATGGAT
>CABHPH010142564.1:0-17644 GCA_902168325.1 Peromyscus nudipes
AATTCAGCATTTTCTCTTTTTGAGACAGGGCCTCACATCCTAGGCCAGCCTTGAATTTGCTTTGTAGCTGAGGATGACCTTGAACTTCTGATCCTCCTGCCTGTCTCCCAAATGCTGGCAGGTGTCATCAGTCCTGGCTTGTGTGATGTTGGGGACCAACCTCATTGCTTCATGCACAGTAGACAAGCACTCTGCCAACTGAGCTGTATCCCCAGCCTCCAAGTCCAGCGTGAGTTTTTGCTGTTTTGTTTTTATATTTTTGTTTTGTTTTGTTTTTTGAGACAGGGTTTCTCTGTGTAGTTTTGGTGCTTGTCCTGGATCTCGCGCTATAGACCAGGCTGGCCTCGAACTCACAGAGATCCTCCTGTCTCTGCCTCCCGAGTGCTGGGATTAAAGGCGTGTGTCACCGCCGCCTGGCGCTGTTTTGTTTTTGAAGTAGGGCTTTACTGCATAGACCAGGCTGACCTCAAACTCAGAGTTCCATCTGCCTCTGCCTCCCGAGTGTGGGGACAAAGGGCTTGAACCATCGCATCTGGCCCTGAATCCAGTGCTTTTAATAGAAGTGGTGGTGTGGAGAGTGTCGGCGAGGACTGCATCCCAGCCTCCGGGCAGCGGTGGTGCTGGAAGAAGTCTGCCATCACTGAGGAAGAGGAGAGCCGAGAAGGGAGAGGAAGAAGGAAGCCAAGAGAAAGAGGGGTTCAGAGCTCCGGTGACAGGTCACTGAAGTTGCCTCTAGCACCACCCAGTGGCTTGTCCACGGCCACACTGGCTTACCCTCCTGTCACGCCCCTACAGGAGCAGAGGTCAAGAGCAAGGTCTCCAGGGGCGTCCTGGAGGTGCCAACAGTGCAACCAGCCCCTGGCATGACTGGGCGTCTTCCCTTTTCTCCCCAGTTCTTGTCTCAGGTGACCATAGGAAGCCATTCAATGAAGGGGAAGTTCCTGAGGGCTCGAGGTGCTGAGACTTCAGAGGTTTACCCATTGTTGACTTTGCTAAGTGGCAGGGCCAGGCTTCTCCCTTCATCCCGTGTTATTCTTGCTGGCCACACTTCCTTATTAAAGAACAGCCATTCTGGTACATACATGGTCATTTGCCAAATGGGGCCACTATCAACACCTTTACTTCCTAGCAGCCTTAGACACACACACACACACACACACACACACACACACACACACACACAGAGGCCTACTGTACCTGTGGCAGCCTTCAGGGACACACACATACATAGAGGCATACTGTACCTGTGGCATCCTTCAACATACACACACACACACACACACACACACACAAACATTGTACTCTGGGATCCAAAACACAGCTGGCAGAGCTAACATCTTGCAATGTGGCCACTCACTAGCTCTCAGGTATGGAATGGCCTGCTTTTGCACAGATTCTCTTTGCTTGAGCAGAGCACACACCCTCACAGAGCATACACTTAACAAGAGCATTCTTGCACACCTCTATTTTGCAGGGCAGGTCTCCCTAGAGACTCCTTCACTTACATGGCCACTGACGACCACTTAATTACTGTTTGAATCTGACAGTAAGCAATTATGTGATTATACCTGCCTTCAGCCAGAGGTCACTGCACATACAGTGCAGCTACTAAATCCAGGACCTAACAGTGACAGTCCTGGACCTTGTCAAGTGACAGAGGCCTTCAGGAGACTGCAGGTATAAGAAACAGCATCACGTGGTGTTCTGGGCTGTGCCGCCGGCTCCTCCCGGAGCTGGACTTACCCTCTCTCTGGAAGCCCGCCTGTAGTTGAGTGTCATGAGTTCTGCAAACCTCTGCTCATACAGGTGAAGTAGCAGTACCAGATACAAGCCGGAGTTCATCAGCCTACTTTGTACCTGCATGCGGGAGAGAAAACCCGGAAGTTCATCCACCAAAAATTCACAGGCTGAGCCACAGCACAGCAGGGAGAAAGGGGAAAGAGCCCATGTCCAGAAAAAGGCCTGCCTGGGGACCATGAGACAGAGCAGGAGGAGGCCTGGGGCAAAGGAGCTCGGCCACCTTCCTGCAGTTCTCTGCTACAGAGAAAAGTTCCATTGTCCAGGCTAAATCCCATCCACAGACATTTGAGAGGATTCACTGAAACCAGTGCTGTGGGGTGCACAGGGCAGAATGCCTCAGAGCTTGCTGGAGGGACCCGATCACCCCATGTCAGGGAGAGAGCCACAGACACCTACGGCGGAGGTCGCCGAGGGCAGGAGGCTGGCTGAGTGGACATTGGAGAGAGATGATTTTGATGGCAGGTGGTGGGAGGGTGTTAATGACAGAAGGGTGTGTGTGTGTGTGTGTGTGTGTGTGTGTGTGTGTGTGTTTGTGTGTGTGTGAGAGAGAGCGCGCGCGAGAGAGAAGGGCATGCAGTGGGTAAAATTCTCTCCTGGCTGGTATGGCTAGAGTATGTTGGCAAGTTTTTGTTTTGCCTTTTTAAAAAATATGCTTATTCTTTGAGTATTTCATACATGTATACAATATATTTTGCTCTTGTCCACCCCCACTCTCCTCCTTCCAAACCCCTTTCTCAACTTTATGTCCTTTTCTTATTTATTATTTATCTTTTATAGCTCACCGAGTCTTTAGTTCCTTGATTGCACTACACAGCCCTTCCTGAGTCATCCCTCTCAGGAGCACTAGTAAGGGGAGGAGGGGGACACGCATCTGTCCTCCCACCAAATCCCACGGGTGGTGGTGTTCCAGGATGGGTCAGCCTGTGCTCAGGGAGCCACCCAGCCCCTGGGGACTAAAATCCTCGCAGGAGTCAGGACCCTTTATAGCATCCTTGGGAAGGGTCAGAACTGTTGACAGTGCCCAGGTTAACAAAGCATGAGCGTGACAGGGCGGCCACCTGGGGCAGCTCATCTTCTTCCTGCAGCTGCAGATGCGCTCCCTGGCCATCCCCCTGTTCCTGGCTGATCAAGGGCAGCTCAGGAAGTTGGCGCAGAACTCAAGTCTCCAAGGACCCGGTGGCCTCCAGGAAAGGCCGGCTCAGAGGCTGAGCAGGGATCTCCATGCCCTTCCCTGTTATTTGGCCATCTCCGGTTCTTGGTGTGACAAGTGACCTCAAGGTCACTGTGCAGGGCCTCTGTACTGTCCTGTCTTTCAAGACTGAAACTCACTCTCCAAAGCACTTAGACTCCTATTTTTAGCCTTTGAGTGTGTGTGTGTGCACACTTCTGACCTCAACCCAAAACAGGCATCTTCCCCCCCTCATATTTTCTGTTTTATAATCTTCTTCCATCCCCTATCCACAATCCTCACAAGTCGATGCCTACTGCTTCCTTTCAGTACCATCTCCAGAGCTGCCTCTTCTAGGAAGCCTTCCCACTGTGTTTCTCCACTCCAGCCAAACCACCATACCCCTCTCTCTGCTAGAGGGTTTTCTCTCTTTGCCAGGGGTGGAGGGGCTTTCAGAGCAGACTCTCTGGCAAGAAATGACAAAGCAAACCGCTAGCTAGAAAATGGCTGGGAGCGACTGGGCTTGTCAAAGCATTCAGGAAAATCATTTACTTTTTATGGCTCAATGAGGCCTGGAGGCATGCAGATGGGAAAAGACCCACTAATGTGTTCGGCAGATAATCTGAAAAGTCACTTCTAGTAGATCATGCCTCTTCTCTGTTCCGTGGGAGGGAACCTGCCACCCGAGCCATAAATAGCCTTTGCATAATGAGCTGCTGACACAGGCGCTCTGACCAATCAGGGAGGCGTGTTGGCAGGTGATGGGGAGCCCGCCCTTCTGTCCACCGCAACGCTTTGTTCACAGGGTTCCAGGGAACTACATTTTGAAGTTATTTACTGGTGCCATTCTTGACCCAATGACATCTCACTCCAACTCCCATGTGGAGTTCCCTTTGTTACCAGCCTGACAGGCCTGGGGCTGCGGGGGTTGGGGGTTGGGGGTTGGGGGGTGGGGGGGTGGGGAGCACTAGCAGGAGAGGACCTGGGACACTGTGCACAGGAGCTCTGAGAGCTTCTTTGCCTACTGGCTATTTCCCCCCCCCCCCCCCAGCTCCTATCTTTTGGTTTCTTTAAAATGAACTAATTATTGTACACACGTGTATGCATGTGTGTGTGTGTGTGTGAGATGTGTCTGTCTGTGTGTGTGTGCGCGCATGCACGCGTGCGTGTGCATGTCATGGCACATATATGGAGTTCAGAGAAAAGCTCTGTGGAGTCAATTCTCTTTGCACCTTTGTGTGAGTTCATAGGTGGACCTGAGGTAGCTCGGCTTGAGAGACAAGCACCTTTACTAGATGGGCGGGCCAGCCTGCCCTTCCTTTGCTTAACCGTCCTTGTGGTCAAGAGACTCGCTCTGATGCCAAGTGTCGGCATCTAGATAATGCACAGCAGAAGCTGGTGCCTGCCTGGTGTTTCCTGCAGCCCTTCAGTGCTTCTAGAGAAGCCAGCCCCTGGGTCTTAAGGTGATTAGGAGCTTGCATGTGTCCAAGGACATCTGTCCTTGGCTGAGATGAAGCAAGGTCATGCCTGAGCTACAAAGAAATGCCTGCCAGAGGTCACTGAGACCCTCCTGTGTGCCAGAGGAAGCATGGCAGTGGCGCATCCCTGGGAGACCACGGGCGCGGTTCTGGAGGTGCTGCAGGTGGGATGGGCAGTCCAGGGCCATCCGACACTGTGACTTTAGGTAAACAATTTTAACTGTGCAGTGCCAGGGTGACTCCAATTCATAAAAGAGGACAGGTAACCTCCGTTCCGCCTGTTTCCTGCAGGCGTTATGTAAATTGAGCTAACACAGGTGGCCTTGATATTTTGCAAAACAAATAATATCCTGCAGGAGGCAAGAACTGAAAGTGAGATTTTTACCAACACTGTGCCTGAGGTCTGTGGACAACCCTTTGGCACCTGGTCTCCTGGTGTCTGGCCCAGTGCCTGGGGCACAGTGTGTGCTAGGTAAACATATGCACAGGTGAACCAAGAATCAAACCTGGGCTTTTCCATGGCCTTTTTTCTGACCCTCCCATGCCATACCATTGCTCATTTATGACCCTCATTAGAAGGCAGTGGTGTTGGTCTCGGGCACTCTCATATATCCCAGCACACTGTGGGGCATACAGTAGGTGCTCAATAAAAGCTCTGAACATAACCTTTTATATTATGTTTTATATTATGGATATTTCCCACAATTGAAAACAAGTGACACCTGTCTCTATTCCAGGCCTGGGAATCAGCATTTGAAATGGAAGAAAGTCTTGCAACTGAAGGTTACAAGCTGTCATCTGGGGTGGTAAGCCGTGGGGGATTTTTGCATGATTTTGTTGTTGTTGTTTATGTGGGACGGAGTCTGTGTAGCCCATGCTGGTTTCAAACCTGCTGCGGAGCTGTCAAAATGTTTGCAGAAAAAGGTCTGGATATAAGCTAACAACATAAGAATCAAACTGAGTCCCCTCTAAGGGAGACATTTGGGTTAACAATGACTTTATAGTTTGAAAATTAAGTGCTTTGCAATCGTGTTTCTTAATTTTCTTTTGGATCATGTTAGAAGAGAGGGCAGCTTTAAGTTATAAAGCTAATGCTGGGACAATTCATATAACAAATATTTATTGACTACTTATTTTATAATAACAAATATTATTGACTGCTTCTAGATCAGAACCATGCATTACAATACAAATCAAGGCACGCAAACCACATATGTAATTTGAAAAATTATAGCGTCATGTGAAAGTTTTAAAAATCAGTGAAATTAATATGAACAAGGTATTTTATTAACCCAGTATATCTAAAACATTATTTCAGTGTATAATTATTGCTCTATGTTGCTTAAGCACAGGGGACACATTCTGGGAAATGTGTTGCTAGGGAATTTCGTTGTGTGACCATCAGAGTGTACTTACACAAATCTAGATGGCACAGCATGCTAAACACTGAGGCCTCATGGAATGCGGCATCCACACGTGCCGATCTAGTTTCCGCTGAAAGGGCATGAAGCAGCCTGGGGGCTGTAACCCAAAATTATCAACATGGCATTTATTTATTTATTTATTTATTTATTTATTTATTTATTTATTTATTTATTTATTTACTCATTAGAGTATGTATGGGAGAGTGTGTACCACGGTGCACAGGAGGATAGCAGAGACAACTTTTGGAAGTCAGTTCTCTCCTTTCCTATGCGGGTCCTGGGGATTGAACTCAGATTGCCAGGCTTGTGAGATTGCCAGCACCTTTACTCAGTGAGACATCTCACTGACTCTGGGGGATGTTGGTTTTTTGTTTGTTTGTTTGTTTTTGGTTTTGGTATTAATTCTTTAAGAAAATCTACATTTTGCTTCCAGCTACAAAGAAGAATTTTACAGGGTGTAGATTTCTAGGCTAGCTGGCTTCTTAAGCACTTCATTCCATTCTGCTGTGGATGATTGATTGATAAATAAAGTGCTGATTGGCCAGTAGCCAGGCAGGAAGTGTAGGCGGGACAAGGAGAGAGGAGAATTCTGGGAAGGCTGAGGCAGGAGAGATGCTGCTAGCCGACGCCATGAGAAGCAGATGTTAAGATACCGGTAAGCCACGAGCCACGTGGCAACTTACAGATTAATAAAAATGGGTTAATTTAAGATATAAGAACTAGATAGCAAGAAGCCTGCCACAGCCATACAGTTTATAAGTAATATAAGTCTCTGTGTGTTTACTTGGTTGGGTTTGAGCAGCTGCGGGACTGGCGGGTGAGAGAGATTTGTCCTGACCATGTGCCAGGCAGGACCAGAAAAACTCTAGCTACACCACTCTTACATGTTTTCTGAGGTGCTGATATAAGGCTTATCTTTGCTTTTTAAATTTTAAAAAATGATTTATTTTTATTTTATGTGTGTTTTAGTCAGGGTTTCTATTGCTGTGAAGAGACATCATGACCACAACAACTCCTATAAAGGAAAACATTTAATGGGGGGCTTACAGTTTCAGAGGTTTAGTCCATTATCATCATGGGTGGACATGGTGGCATGTGGGTGGACATGGCACTGGAGCTGAGAGTCCTTACATCTTGACTCATAGGCAAAAGGAAGTGGTCTGAGACATTGGGTGTGGCTTGAGCATATTGATATCTCAAAGCCCACCTCCACAATGACACACTTCCTCCAATAAGACCACACCTACTCCAACAAGGTCACACCTCCTAATAGTGCCACTCCCTTTGAGGCCATTTTCTTTCAAACCACCAAACGTACACTGGTGTTTTACCTGCATATATGTCTGTGTAAGGGTGTCAGGTCCCCTGGAACTGGAGTTATAGACAGTGATAAACTGCCACCATGGGAATTGAACCTAGGTCCTCTAGAAGAACAGTCAGTGCTCTTAACCACTGAGCCATCTCAGTTCAGCCTCTGCTTTTTAATTTTTTGTTTGTTTGTTTGTTTTTCGAGACAGGGTTTCTCTGTGTTGTTTTGGTGCCTGTCCTGGAACTCACTCTGTAGCCCAGGCTGGCCTCGAATTCACAGAGATCCGCCTGGCTCTGCCTCACGAGTGCTGGGATTAAAGGCATGTGCCACCACTGCCCAGCTGCTTTTTAATTTTTTAAAGACAGATTTATGTGTATGAATGTTTTGCCTACATGTATCTATGTACACTACATACATGACGTGCCCATGGTAGCCTGAAGAGTGAGTCTGAATTGGAGCCAGAATTGCAGACAAGGGTCCTGGGGACCGAGCCTGAGTCCTTTGAAAGAGCAGAGCTACCCCAAGGGCTCTTCTGTTGTTGTGGCACATGTGTTAGAGCTTTGGTCCCCAGGGGCCACACTGTTGGGAAGTGAAGCCTTCAGGCAGTGGGACCTAGGGAGGTCTTCAGGCCACTCTGCGTGGGCATGCCCTTGAAGGAAAATGCTGAGTACTAGCGCCTTCTTTCTCCCTCTGCTTCTTGGCTCCAAAGGTGATCAGTTTGCTCTCCCACACTTCTGCAGCACACTTTCACCAGAGGCCAGAAGTAACTCACTCAACCTTAGACCACAACCTCCAGAGCTAGGAGCCAAAACAAAGCTTCCCTATAGGGATGGAAGCTGGCTCACATACCCACTGTGAAGTCTGAAGGTGGAGACCGTATCTGGGGAGGGGACTGGTCAGGGATGCAGGAGTCTCTGCTACCTTCACAGCCAGCAGAGCGACTTGTCTAGGAGGTCGGTTCAAGACAACTCAGTAGCCGGTATTGTTTCTGACTTCGGGAGTCTGACCCCCAGTGGTTTATTTTGTAGGCATATTTAAGCACAGCACAATTTGGTGAAACATTTTCTGGTGATGATTAACTCAATCCTGCATGCCTCAAAGCATACATGAATCTCCTTGAGGAACAAAGTAAGCTAAATATGGATCAGCTGTGACTACATGGAAACTCTTTGTAAAGTCCATAAAGACAGGCTCCAAAGATTGAGAAAAACAAGCTTCCCACAGGGGTCTGGGGAGGGTCTGGTGCAGAAAAAGTCTCGAGTCACTCGGACAGTATAAAGGTCACCAGGCTAGAAAACATGTCGGCCCAGCCTTCTGGGTGGATGACAGGCATTGCCTTCCTTCCCTTGAAGGAACAACCTTGTGTGCCAACCTTCCAGGCTCCCCTAGTGCCCATCACAAGCACAAAGACCTCTGTGACTCCTACGATGGTATGTGTGAATATGCCCAAAGAACAATATACATGTATGAAAATGTCATACTAAACCCCACTGTTTCTTTTTGAAAATTTTTTATTTTATGTGTATGAGTGTGTGTCTACATGTATGTCTGTACACCACATGCGTGCCTGGACTCTGCAGAGGCCAGAAGAGGAGGTCAGATCCCTTGGAACTGGAGTTACAAAAGGTTGTGGGCTGCCATGTGGTGCTGGGAATCGAACCTGGGTTCTCTTCAAGAGCAGCCAGTGCTCTTAACCACTGAGCCATCTCTCCAGCCGCCAATTGTTTTTTTATGCTAAGTAAAAACACTAACTTAAAAATCCACAAAAAAGCTGGAAAGCTAATCTAACCCTATTGTTTAAAGAGGGTCTTTGGGAGGGAAGAGGCTCAAATAAGGATATCAAGATGAAGACCCATGATTGCATCCTTGTGGACTTACAAAAAGGAGTGAGATCAGAACACACACACACGCACACGCACACGCACGCACACATGCACACATGCGCACACACATGCTACCTGTCCCTTTTCATGTGATGTCATGTCCTGCTTCAGGAATCTGCCAGCAAGCAGACCATCACCAGATAATAGGCCCTTGAACCTAAGAACATGATCTACACAATAAGATTTCTCTGTGTGTGTTCGTGTATGCTCAGCATAGATATCCACTGCCCTTGTAGTTCTAAGCCTGTTTTCTTAATAAAGTTGCCCAGTCTCACACATTTTATTATAGTATTGACAAGCAGATAAAGGAAGTTTCTATTGCTGTGATGAAACACCGTGATCAAAAAGCAAGTTGGGGAGATAAGGGTTTATTTGGCTTACACATTCGTTTTGCTGTTCATTACTAAAGGAAGTCAGAACAGGAGCTCAAGCAGGACAGGAACCTGGAGGCAGGAGCCAATGCAGAGGCCATGGAGGGGTGCTGCTTACTGGCTTGCTCCTCATGGCTTGCTCAGCCTGCTTTCTTATAGAACACAGGCCTACCAGCCTAGGGATAGCACCACCCACCATGGGCTGGGCCCTCCGCTGTTAATCACTAATTAAGAAAATGTCTTACAGATGGATCTTATGGAGGTGTTTCCTCAATACAGGTTCCCTCCTTTCAGATGATTCTAGCTTGGGTCAAGTTGACATAAAACTAACCAGGATAGGAAGTATAAATTTAATATAAAAAAATGTGCTATTTTACTTTTTTTTTTTTTGGTTTTTTTTTTTTTGGTTTTTTCGAGACAGGGTTTCTCTGTGTAGCTTTGCGCCTTTCCTGGAGCTCACTTGGTAGCCCAGGCTGGCCTCGAACTCACAGAGATCCGCCTGCCTCTGCCTCCCGAGTGCTGGGATTAAAGGCGTGCGCCACCAACGCCCGGCTATTTTACTTTTTTTGGTATCAAGTATTTGATT
Source organism: Peromyscus nudipes (assembly GCA_902168325.1). Classification (NCBI taxonomy): domain Eukaryota; kingdom Metazoa; phylum Chordata; class Mammalia; order Rodentia; family Cricetidae; genus Peromyscus; species Peromyscus nudipes. The sequence goes on from CABHPH010142564.1 coordinate 10,020, forward strand.
TAGTGGGTATTTACCATATACAACATGTATTGATTAGAACTAGCCACCTTCTCATTAGTCACAAGTGGCTTGTGGCTTCTCCATTGGAGAGTGTAGTTCTAAATAGGAGATTGTTTGCCTGAGAATTAAGTGATTAACTTTGCCTTGGGCATAAATCACCTTCCACCCGAGGTTAATTAACTTTTTCACATTCTCAGCAATGTAATCCAAATACCCCAGGAGAGTTTTCTCCACTTATCCCATCCCCCAGTTCCATGGGTGTTATAAAGCACACAGTAAGCGTTTGCTTCATGCTTATTAGCAGGTCCTCATTACCCAGAATACTTGATATTTAAGTTGGGGACCATTTCCCTCAAGACCTTGAGTTTATTTTCTGTTGTTGTTATTAAATTATTTCAGCAAATTTGGACATGGGGTTTGCCCAGATTTTTTTTTTTTTTTTCTGTTTCCATAGTTCAGTTGGCTACTCCAGTCTCTCCATTTTGTCCCTAATAGCAGGTGGATGTCAACCAGGATGGCTGAGACTTCTCAGTTTTCCAATTTAGTGACATACCTTCTCAAATAAGGCTCAAACCCAGGTCATACTTAGGCTTTTTAAATCCTTAGACCAAGGAGCTTAAGTTGCTTTCTGCTCAAACCTCTAACCTACTTTTTTTATTTATTAAAGACTGGTTTATTTAATTTAATTTATGTGTATGAGTGTGTTATGCATGTATGCATGTATGTGCCTGGTGCCCACACATGCCAGAAGGGAACATTGGGTCCCCTGGAACTGGAGTTATAGATAGTTGTGAACCATTATATTGGTGCTGGGAATCAAACCCAGATCCTCTTGAAGATCAGCCAGTGCTCTTAAACCACCGAGCCATCTTCTCTAGGCCCCCTGCCTACTCTAGACCAGGAAGAAGGTGGCAGTGATATGTCTTACCCGGGATTGATGGTGCTTGTGGTAGAATTCGGTCATGTTGAAGTCATCCAGGTCGACCAGCAGGCCTTGTTTACACATCTCACAGGTCTTCACAGTACCTAGATCTGCTCCTAGAATCAAGAGTAAGAATCATATGTAAGAAAGTATAGTTCAGAAGTTCTCTACACACACACACACACACACACACACTTTTAAAAATCATGTATTTTGTGTATATGAGTGCTCTGTCTTTCATGCATCCCAGAAGAGAGAATCAGATCCTATTACAGATGGTTGTGAGCTACCATGTGGTTGTTGGGAATTGAACTCAGGATCTCTGGAAAAGTTGCCAAGTGCTCTTACCACTGAGCCATTTCTCCAACTATCCACACCCCCCCACCACCACTACTTTTGTTATATACAACTCTGAGTCTGTGCTGGTACTTTGGACAGGAGAAATTTTGAGACTGAACTTGTGTGTGTTATGAATTCCAAGCTTCAGTGATTTTCCTAGTCAGTCATCTTCTGGAGAAAATGACCTTGAATCTGAGCTCTGAACATCTTTTTCCCTTTGTGGTCATTTATTATTTGAGCTTCAGGCAGGTGAAATCTCCATGGCTTTCAAATAACAGGTCTTGTTTCTATCTAAATATGCAAACATAATGGGTCATAAAATTGGAATTGCTACCCGGAAAGAAGTCTCTCTCTAACACAGACCTTTGCAGGAGGAGTGGCTGTTGGACCTAAGGTCTCCCCCATCCCTTGCAGACCTAACAGTTCTGCAATAGATAAATCAGTACCAAACCCACAGAAGATGCTATCCTCAGCCAATGGCTTTGGCTACCAGATCCACCTTTGCTCCCACCCGAGGAAAGGGAGTGAGGCTCAGGTGTGGAGTCCAGGCACAGCAGTGTCTGGGTTCGGCGCGTTTGGGGAAAGGAATAGAAGGCTCCCTGTGCTGCTGTCCTTATGAAAACGTGACCCGTGTTTGCTCTGCTTGTGGCCAGTTTGTCCTGCTTCCCCAAGGCAAAAGCAGGAGCTGCAGAACCATGGCTGTTCTGTGGAAATAAAAGTGCTGCACACACACTATAGCTGCAGCATCTAGCTAATGTTTCTTACTAGGAAACATATCGGTTACCTGCATCTAGTTAATGACCAGAACTTTGCAGGCTCATACCCCAGGTCTCGCTTTCTATTGTGGATATGAAGAAATAGTAAATCACAGAGACTGTTAAAGGCAGGGTGAACAGTTCATTTCCCCTTTCTGCAGTTTGTTTGCTTCCATCCCTTCCCTCCCTCCTTCCCTCTTCCCCCCCCTCTTTACATCATCAGCAATGGTATTGGTGACTGGACATGTGTCTTCCATTCTAATCCTGCTGAACATATTCAAGCTCCCAAAATAGCATCGTGTTTAACTTGTTTCTTTTTCCTTTCTTTTTGGCCTGTGCTAAATGTTTAATTGGCTTGAATTTCTAGTAAGCGAAAGCCTTTGCATGGCTGTTGTAGAATTTGATCCTCTAAGGGACAAGGCCACATGGTCAGCAGATTAGCTGTGCCTGCTTGCTGAGAGTCCATCACAACAGCCAAGGCCTGTGGTCTGTTGACAAGGAGAGTCACTGGGGGCTCACTGAGTTTCCAGGCACTCCTCCCAACCATTTGTATGCAGATCTGCCCTAACTGCCTGTGGCTTGAGGGGCTAGAGAGGTCCTAGAGTATCCAGATTGGGGGAGGGAAATTGAAGAGGGGTTCCATTTATGTGGCTATGGGTGGAGACTTTCCAGGGCAGCTGCTTTGGGGTCCCCCACGATCCTGCCAATAACTCCTTCATGCTCTGTGACTAGGCCCAATCCACTCATTGGTTCTCCAGGTTAAACTTTGGTGGAATCATACTTTGTCACTGGGGACTTATGAAGAGGTAGACATTGTTTGCATCTCCCCAGGGAAGGAGTAGGCGCGGCTATGGCAGAGTCATAGCAACCAGTGTACTCTCCCCCAATTTGGATTGAGTTCTTTGCTTGTAGATATGGTTTTATGCATTTGGGGATTGATTCTGTATTTCTCGTGGGAGGAGAGATGCACCCATGGAGAGACAGAGAGTCAGTTAATATGATGACCCTGATGACACGCTATGGTGAGGGCACAGGGCTACAGCCTGTGGGGGCAGGGTGAAGCTCTAGATCTGCTACCTGGCAGATAACAGACCGATAAGAAGAAAAGAGAAACAAGATCTGGCTGAGGAGTACCCGCTCCAGGGAGGGTGGGCTGAAAGACACAGTGGCCATTTTCTACTTGACCGATATGACGGAGCCCTTTTCAGTTAACCTCCCCCAGCCTAGATAGTCTAGCCCCTCCCTCACTATGAAAGGCGTGCTTTACTCTCCGCCAAGAACACTGTAGCCAACCTCCCATGTGTCTGTATTTAGGTTGTCACTTCCTGGGAGAACTGAGAGGGGGCTTCACGCCCAGCTATGAGATCAGTCTGACAAAGCCGCCGCATTCGAAGCCATTTTAATGTAATCTAGAAAATCAGAGTGACGTGCTACTTACCCCTCTGGCAAGCAGGCAGCTTTGCTTGAGCTCTTTGTAAAGAAGATTTTTATTTATGAGCACGGGTACGCACACACATGTATGTGAGTACCTACATTCCCCAGAGCTGGAGTTACAGGAGGTTATAAGCTGCCCGATGTGGGTTAGAAACTGAACTTTGGTTCTCTGCAAGAGTAACAAGTGCTCTTAACCACCGAGTCATCTCCCTAGCCCCCACTGGGTTCTTAAGTGACAGAGCCCACCCCCACCCCCACCCTGCAAATGAAGTAGACCTCTGTATGTATTTGGGGGGGGTCTGTCATGATGGACCTTCTGGTGCTACTAACTGGACAGGGCTACCATATGTTTGCTGAGGGGTTACTGGCAACCTACGTCATCTCCTTTCCTCCTAGGAGATGAGTTTATCATCTTGTCCAGGCCTCAAGTGGGAGAAGAATTTGTTTCCAAGATTGTCTCAGATTTAAACACACACACACACACACACACACACACACACACACACACACACACACACCACACATCCATACCACACATCCATGTACCCTCCCATCACAGCATTTGGAAGCAAGAATCCCGAGCATGGCCACATTTCCCTGACAGTGGGCTGCTGACGAGGCTCCCAGGCCCACACTGTGGCATCTCAGATTAATTACATGCCACAGCACGCTAGCCTCTCTTCCTTCTCCACCTACCTGATGTTATTTTCACTTTCAGCCACTTTTTCAGGCACTCTTGGTGAACGAACTTCAGGCTGCCCACACAACCGCAAGGCTCCAGGAGGGGGTTGGTTGGGGAACCCCCGGCTATCAGACAGATTCGACACAAGTCTCCCTCCTCCTCATCCGAGTCCTCCTCCAGGAGACTAAACAGAAAACAAGGCCTCGTGACCAGAGTCCCCACATTCGTTGTTTCTATAAATACCATTTCCCAACATATTCATGGGAGGAGGAGGAAGGAACAGTCCCCCCATGCCTTGTCTGCCTGGGCTCCGGACCCTGTGAGGACTCTCCAGATGGAGTTATTGATCGTTGATGCAGTCACTGTAAGTGTGAGCTCCATGGGAGCGACAAATCAAGCGAGTATCAAGATGTAACTCAGTGGTCAAGTGTTTGTCTGGCATGCGGGAGGTCATGGTTTTAATTCCCATTAGTCCAAAATGGTGGTGGTGGAGGTGAGGGATGAGGCTGAGAGAGCCCTTCTCTCTGCCTTAGTCTCCCTGAGGAAGCTGTCTGTGTAAGCTGGTAAACTCACAGGAGTCACAGTCAGAGCTCCTGGGTTCAAAACTGGCCTCGGAAGCTTTTGAGCTATGTTCAGAAACACAAACTAGAACTGGAAAAAAAAAAAAGCCCATATCATTAATCTCTATGTCAACCTCTCAACCTCCCTAATGCTATGACCCTTTAATACAGTTCCTCATGTTGTGGTAAATCCCCAAACATAAAATTATTTCATTGCTACTTCATAACTGTAATTTTACCACTGTTATGAATCTTAATATAAATATCTGATATGTGACCCCAAAAGGGTTGTGACCCACAGGTTGAGAACTGTTGCTCTATGCTGTATAAACTAAGAATATAAAAAATACTAGAAGAAAATAATTCCGAACACTTGAGTGGTCTTTGTGTGGCAGTAAATGCAGGAGCTGTAGGGGACGATGTGCATGTGGGGGCCAGAGGTTGATGTTGGGTGTCTTCCTCTATTGCTCTCTCCAACCCCCAGATAGGGTCTCACTGTGTAACTTGGCTGGCCTGGAACTTGCTACATAAACCAGCTGGGTCTTAAACTCACAGAGATTGGCCTGAGTCTACCTCCTGAGTGCTGGGATTAGATGCGTGTGCCGCCATGCTGTGCTGCCCCACCTTAATTTTTCAGCCAGGGTCTCTCATTGAACCTGGAGCTCACTGACTGCCAAGACTGGCTGGCCAGCAAGTCCCAAGGATTCTCCTGTCTCAGCCTGGATTTTTCCGTGGATGCTGGGCACCCAACCTCAGACCCTCATGAGACCACAGCAAGCACTGTACCAACTGAGCTGTCTCCCTGGCACCTAGAACTTTCTTGAAATGATTTTATAATACACATTATGAACCTGAGGCATGTGTGTTCCCTTTGATGAGCAGGTGTGTGTTTCTAGATGTTATTACAGGCAAAGCAAGTGAGGTTATGCTCTGAAAGGAGACTCATCAAAAGGCAATAAACATTTAATATAGAACCAGTCATCCTTTAAAAATTGATACAATACTGTAAGATTTAAAATAGCATTAAAAATATAGGGTTTGAAAGGAGAGGAATGAAAATGTTAGTCCCAGTCAAAATTGTTTTCTACATAGAAAACCAAAACAATCTACAGACAAAGTACTGCGCACAATAAGAGAGTTTAACAAAACACAGAGAAAATAAAAATTATAGTCAATTGCATTTCTATACATGAGACACGAAGAGTTAGAATTGAAAATATCATTTCAATAGCAAACAGCAGCAAATGAAAGAACTAGAGATGAATCGAAGGGCTTTTGTAGAGAAAATGATAGCAGTGCATCAAGACACAGAGGAGAGAGATGCCATGCAAATCAAGAGTCAGAGTTTCAAAGCTGTCAGCCGCAGCACATAGGTCCAGTGTAATTCCAGTGAAAGAGCCCCAGCCAGCAGACCCTTAAGTGTGTAGTCAAGGACTCTCTGAAGAACCTGGGGAGGAAGGCTGCACACTGACTGTCCTTTATCACAGCCTCCGAGTGCTGCAGGCCTCACAGAGTGTGACGACATCAGGTCAGGGAAAGACAGACACACCAGGTCAGGGAAAGACAGATGAGACTAACAGCAGAGACCCCTTCACACAGGTGGGTTTGCTCAGTATCTGGAGAGCACAGGATGCATGACCCAGGTGGCCGTGTGACCAGCGGGGACAATCTTTGCCAATCTACACCAGAAGGACAGCTACTTACTGTCGGGGGTTGGGGAGTCCCCACAAATGCCCAGCATTTGGGAGGCAGAGGCAAGCAGATATCTTATGAGTTTGAGGTCAGCCTGATCTACAGAGTGAGTTCCAGGACAGCCAGGGCTGCATGGTCAGATGCTATCTCAAAATAAATAAATAAACAAATCTTCATTTACAAACACTTCCTAAATTAGACATTTTTGAAAAGATAAATATTAAGATTTGTTATATATGGAAAAAGAGAGCACTGAACAAACAGAGACCCCGTGGATGGCAGCTGTTTAATGCAGAGGCCCACGTCTAGAAGTGTTTGCATTTTAAAAGAAACTATTTTGAATCCAGAGACATTATGTTAGAATGGTTGGAGTCCAGACATCTGACAAGTATAACTGAAGCTACATTTCGGGGTTGGTGGAGATGGGTGGGTGTGAGGACTCTTGGTTTTAACTATGGATTGTCTTCTTGTAGCTTGTTTAACTATGAGAAGAAAAGACATCGACAACTAGGAAGCTCTCATGTAGCAGGGTAGGTATGGAGCTGCCTGTAAACCCAGCAGGAAAGTTGTGGCGAGCTAGACCAGCAGGAACTGGAGGGTTCTGAGTTAGTGAGATAATCTGCCTCTACAAGTAAAGTGGAGTGCGACTGAAGACGCCTGATGTCAAGTGCAGGCCTCTACATGGTCACTCACACACAGGCAGGCACACACGTGTGCGTGTACACACATATGTGCACACACACAGGCATGTATGCACACATGTGCACACGTGCACACACACAGAGGCATGCATGCACACATGTATGAAACAAAGAAAAGCAAGCTCTTTTTTCTGAAGAGGAGTGTATACAGTCTGTTTTATTTTCCTCCTTTTCCATTTTTAACTCATTGTGGTGAAAATTTCCTGCTTCCAAAAGGACATCAATAGGGTAATTAATGGCCCGGAGGAGCCATACTAACATGTACAAAGAAGGCTCATGTTCTAAGAATCAATTTCCAGACCCTTAAGCCAAGATTTGGGCACAGTAAACACCTATCATAAAAAGAGATGGCAGAATTCTGACTGTTTAATGAAGGCTTTAAAAAGTATCCAGTTTCATAGCTGTGAAATATCCCAAACTCACCTCAGGAGAAGGGAAAGATCAAAGAAAAGGGCGATTCAAAAAGGGATCTTGTTCTTCTCTCTCATGCATGACAGAGAGAGAGAGAGAGAGAGAGAGAGAGAGAGAGAGAGAGAGAGA